>JALXFT010003893.1:0-203022 GCA_023376895.1 Aspiorhynchus laticeps
TGCGGAATATAACCTTGCGGGAGCAGGACTAAAAAAAAACAGTCCCGCGCAGACCTCTACTACATGTACACAAGTATTTACACTTAAAAGTCCAGTTTTGCACCGCAAAGCCATTTTCAAACAAGGGAGAAAATGTTTACAGGCAATCATTTTCATGCACTGCTGGTCAATTTTCAGATTTTGCTTCCATTACATGTCGTCTTTCAGACTAGTGGAAAGAAAATACCCCAAATACACATTTAAGGGTTTATTTTATTATATTTTATCTCTTTGCAATTGTAGATATCAGCTGCCATATCTGGGAAAGTATGATATCAATTACAGTAGTCAACATTTGAACTGGATCAAATAGGGCTGGGCGATAAATCGATAGTGATTAATTAGCGCACGATTTAAATTTCCTCTAAACGATAACGAGTTCGATAAATGTTCGATATAATGTTTATGCGGTAAAGGCAAAACGAAGGAGTGCTGGTCATTTGATGTGCACCATTCGGACCGTTTATCCACTCGGCTCATGAGTTCGCTGATGAGTCTGTTACACGGTCAGGGTATATTCTGGCAAACCGTTTGCCAACTACGTCTAGCAATCGGCAAAGCAAACTGTGGTACACCCCATTTACCAACACGCGATGGGTAACTCGCAAAGCACAATGTTATTTTCTGTTTTCCCAGCACGGTACCATAGAACGGCATAAAGCAAGAGGGTTAAGAAGTAAGAGGCGGGGCACCAGTTAAAAAATTTCAAAGTTAAAGTTCACGCAAACAGGTATTAATAGACAAGTTTTAGTCAAATATTGATTGTTTATAGCTGAATTATTAGAACGCAATTATATTTGGAACATTAGAATATAGCTATTAATCCAATAAAGAATTCAACGATAGTGGCATGACAACCCCATTCTTGTGTTATCTTAATAAAATATCGAATTTCTAATATATTTAAGTTCACACCTCCATTGTGTAATATAATTGTAAAGTCCATAAACATAGATTTAAACCTAATGTTGGTTCTCAAACACAATTAAATAAATGTGTTTTTGCTAATTAGGCCTATGTCATATATGTTATTACTTCTTGTTTGTGAATAAAACTTCAAAACAGAATCAGTTGCTCTTTTTTAATATTATTAAAATTTAAACTACTCTCATGATTTACTTTTATCTTTGATGTTTACAGTAAATGTGCAAATTACTACATGGACTATTATTTTAGACATTAAATAAATGTCATTAAAATGTGAAAATTTTAATTGTTATGAAAAGCCTTTAGAATAAAACTAAAACATTTCCTTGTGAATGTACTGTAGGTTTGCTCAATTCACAACTTGACCAATTCAATATCTCCATATCTCCATATGTTGTGGTAAGCTTGTAGAATTGAACTAAAACCTTATGAAAGTGCTGCAGGGTTGCTATTGCACAATCTCACCAATGATTCTAACCATATAGAGCAGGGGTGTCAAACTCAAGGCCCGCGGGCCTATTCCGGCCCGCCACATAATTTTATGTGGCCCGCGAGAGCATATGATTGTCTTATAAAATAATTTTTCTTTTAAAAACTATGCTACTTTATATCGTACATTATGAAAGTGCGTATCAATACCACAAGTTTCTGTTTCTATTTGGTGTTCTATTTATATGCAGAAATTGACTTTGGTGTGCGTATGATACTCAATGGTTTTTGCATTGATGATGACTGTGTGGACGGCTCAAAGGAATAAAGTGGACCTCATCAAGTGCTTGAGCACCATAGACGGAAAAACACGATGTTCTCCATTCATTTAATGAATTAAAAAATCGATGGAAGCTTTCAGACACGACTTTCTTCTCCGTTTTCTGCGGAGTTATTTTAATGACAAATGTCCAGAGCGCATTATAGCCTGCAAGAGCGCATCAAATGCGCGAGCGCAAACCTCTCCGCTCGCAGATGGATTCCCATTCATTCACTCTCACAGAAAACAGACGCGCTCTCTATCGGTCAGACATTACATGTGTGCGCTTAAAAATGATATTCTCTCCTGAATTTAATGATGCCATAAGTGTGCGCATGCACCGGCAGAAACATAAATTGGCGCATATGTCAACGAATGTAAATCAGTAGGCTATTTACACAGCATAACAGTATACATTTACCTATCTGTCTCGCAGGTGTCCCGCATTGTCCAGTAAAATCACATCTACTGTCCTGAAACAGATCTATAGCCAGGTGGTCACCCTAGTGCAGAGTAGTAAAATAATTTTAATCAGAAAATATTTTTTTGCGATCAGATCAGCTGGTAAACTCCTGGAATGTCTGAAGGATCCAGAAAGTGAATGCATTCAAACACTTAGTTCAAGACCGCTCTAATGCAGAGAAAACAGCCAATTATATCAGAGATGAAGGAGATAACAGTAGACTCACGTACAGATGTCACTATTTTTTTTTTTTTTTTTTAATCAGCATTTGGCTTAAAAGCAGGAGTGTTTTATACTGGATGCTGGCTGAAGGTGTTTTAGAATACACAGTAGTCAGTGGTTTAGTAATTCTGGAACAGTCAGGTCTAGGTAGCTCGTTTAATGGTCTTTTGGCGCCCCCCTGTGTTCCTGTTTGGTATCGCAGATTGACTTGTGCTGTAAACTACTAAATGTAATGTAGAAATGTTCATTTTCTGTGAAGCTGCTTTGCAACATTGTATCATGTAAAGCACTATACAAATAAATGTGAATTGAATTGCAAACGATTATTAATTTATTTATTTATTGTGGCACTATATACATTCATTGTGAATTATGAAAATTAAAAAGTACTTTTTTAGTACTTTAGTTTGTATTTATTTATTTATTCTTGGGTGGGGGAGTGGGGTTGAGTATGGCCACTTCTTTTTTTCTACTTTAAGCATTGATTGCATATCATATGCACGCCAAAGTCAATTTCTGCGTATAAATCGCACGCCAAATAGAAACAGAAAATCGTGCTATTGATATGCATTTTCATGAGACCGGGCTCATTTGTTTTTATCTTAAATGCCATATCTGTCACACATTTTTAGCAGCACACAATTATTTATTGTACCAAAAATGTAACAAAAACGTTTTTAACAAAGTTTATGTAATGACTTGTGTTTGATGATATTTGTCTTTGTTATTTACTTTGATTTATGGAGTAATGTGGATTTCTTAACCTGATAAATGAAAAGTATTTGTTAAAATAACACAGAGTAATAACATATTTTTACATCTATGCAAATGCATATACAATATTTGTAACTTAAATAAGTAGCTAATAATAAAATAAAGAGACAGTTATTTAACAATATGTTATGGAGTGGTAACGTTTGTATAGTCTTACAATTACAACCGGCCCTTTGATGGCAGCCATAATGTTAAAGTGGCCCTCAGTGAAAATGAGTTTGACACCCCTGATATAGAGCATTGTGTGTTTTCTGTAAAAAGTTTGGGCACCCCTCAGAGACTGCATAATAATTCGCCCTGTCTTTATAAGAAAAGATCGTGGTGATATGCCATTCAGTTTCTAGAGAAAGCTGGATAATGTGATGTTTTTCAGACAAAAATGCTTAAGTGTAGCGGTATTGAGTTATATGCAATAAAATCAGCTTTGCAATAGTTTGGGTATTGCATTTGAATACATGTAGTCACTTAATACTAATTGACTGCACCAAAAAAAAAAAAAAAAAAAAATTGATTGGCTCAATACACCTTACACTGCAAACACAAGTGCAACAAATCATGATTTTTTTTTTTATTTGCATTAATACATGTCCTTATGTCTTGAAGTTATGCATGCTATGAAATGAGAAAGACAAAAAATAATCACAAAACTAAAACTTTATTATGCCACCAGATACATTCATACAAGTCATCTAATGAAATTAGCCTACTAAAAGTCCCATCAATGCAAATTAGAATTAAAACAAACAAACAAACACGATGGCTGTTGGCTCATTTACAAACGATAGGCCACTGACAAATCAGTAGCTGTAATCGTTAAATTATATTCACTGTGTACAAACTATTGAGAATAGCCTACAACAGTTAGGCTATCAAAAAAAAAGAAGCTTAACTTCATTCAACGCTGAAACGCAGAAATCACTTTATGTGATCATAGGAGAGAGTAACTTTACACTAATATTTTCAGTGGCGCTTTAACACAAAACAGGAAACTCGTGAATATTCATGTAAGCTCCGCCCAGACACCGATTGAGATTTTACCGGAAATTCGAAGGGGGCGCGCAGTGCATGGAGTACGTAAACCGCAGGTGTAACCCGCGTAATTTAAATGCAGTCTACTTAGTCGGTAGCTCGTTACCATGAATTTATTAGCTTATGAAGACGTTATAAAGAGCATGTATGAAGATGGACACACAGATACGGAAATTTCATATCGTTTATCAGAGCTTGGTATGCAGAGGGGAAATTCAGAGCGAAATGTCCGGAAATTCCGCTCTGAAAAAGGCCTTAAAAGAAAATGCATCTCCGAAGACGAGCTGGAGTTGGCGGTTTCGCAAGCTGTTGTAGAGGTGAGATTTTTTTTTATCGCTACTATTTGAACAAATATTTAAAACTCTTGCTACAGAGAGTTGTTCAATTAAAATTTGTTATTGTATATTAATAGAGAATGTGAACCTACGTCACATTGCGTTGCATGCTGGGGCGGCGCCGCCATTCTGGGAGGAATGCCCTCTGTTATTAATTTGGCTTGAAAAAGCAGTTTACTGATATTGTGTATAACGTTCCCGTTAAACATTATTATTATTCTTTTTCTTCTGAGCCAAAAGTTTGACTGTATCTCTTCCTAGAGCTTTAAAGCTACAACCAAACTCGGCGCAGACCTTCAGACTGTTCTGACTTGATCTTTTCTAACTGATGGATTTTCTTAAAAATGCTGATCAAAACTTGGAAAATCTCCCATTGACTTTCAATGATGGAATGTTAAGATTTTTCAACGCGATCGGTGTAGACATAGTACAACCATCTACCAAGTTTTATACATTTATGTGAGTACACTACTGTACTTGATACTGTAAGAACTGAAACAAAATGACGTAATATTTAATCAACTGTATTCGATATGTCATCAACTGTATACTACTGCACTGTTAGAATACTGGCTTAAACAGTCTAATACAATTGATAGTTCACTTCTTTAGAATGCAGTGAGCACTTTAGTTTGGCAGCCTCTGTCATATTAAGGTCTCTGTTGTTTATTACATGGTTGAGTTTTTTTCCAAATACATCGGCAGTACTGATGAAAGGCCCAAATGATTAATTGATTAACCAATAAAATCCATTAAAATTATCAGGGACAGACCTTAATGAAGGTTTTACTTGCATTGCATTAATTTTCAATTACCACAATTAAGATATATGATGAAACATTTATTAAAGATTTATTAAAAATATGCCTAAACATCTGAAAATATATTTACCACTTGAAAAAGTGAAATTGAGTTTTGCAATGAATTGCTTTACATTTATGTAATCATCTTGTATCTAAGTGACTATTATTGGTTAATTTTTACTTATTTGTGTGTACAGACTGGACCATATTACGGACGTAAAATGATGACGGGCTATCTTGCTGCACAAGGAGTTCGTGCATCAGAGGTTCGAGTGGGCCGGACATTGGCACAGATGCATGAACCTTATCATCAAGCTCGATGCCAGGTAGACTTGGGTGCCATAGTAAAAGCAATTATCATTAAAAATAATTATCATGTGTTAGCATCTAAATTATTAAACATTACATAATCATACATCAATGTCTATTTAGTCTTTAACTTTCAAAAGTAGAGATAAAACCTACATTTGAAAATGACATGGGTGCAGGATAGGTATAGGGTTGGTTTCCTGGGCAAGGTTTCCATTAAGCCCGGACTAGACCTTAGATATATTAGGACTTTTAAGTAGTTTTTTACAAACATACCTTACAAAAATACATTATTGGTGTGCATCTTGAGACAAAACAATGGAAATCATATATTTTAAGATATGTCAGTGCAAGCTGTTTTAAGTTAAGACAGCTCAAACATGCATTTTAGTCTGGGACTAGACTTAAACCCTGTCCAGGAAACCGCCCCATAGTCTCTCTACACCAGTGCTTCTAAAACTGGGGGCTGAATACTTTCTATATGTAACCTAATTAAATCCGTTTTGTTTCAGGGTGCACGCAATTTAAATCCTGTCCCATATAATGCTGAGTATGTGGGTCACAAACTGCATATGGATCAGAACGAAAAACTGTGCATGTTTGGTGTGATCCATGTCATAGCCATTGATGGGTTTAGCAAAACAATTGTTGGACATTCTACCATGCCAATAAAAAACAATTTAACAATTTATGAAGAGGTGTACAAGTAAGTCTAAGATTTTCTACTCTAATCTTACCATATTTTTGCTACACTCAATAACATAAAAGTTTAATTATATTTTATTTTTCTAGAAATGCTGTCCTTTCCCATGGGATGTGGGATCAGGTCAGAGTGGACCATGGTAGAGAGTTTTATCTAACCCTCTTCATGCAAGACATCTTGTCAGAATACAGGCATAACCAGCAACGACTGCCTTACCTCCAGACAACATCAACTAAGGTGAGATTTAATTATTCTTTATTATCATTTGTATGACATGTACGTTTCTAGGGTTGGGTATCGTTTCAATTTTAACGATTCTGATTCTGCTTATCGAATCCGGTTCTTAACGATTCTTGGTTTCGATTCCAATATTTATTGGAGAGAAAAAAAGAGAGCAAATACTTGTAAAAATTCTACCTTTTATTCTTGTCACATTTAGGCTATTACCAGTAAAACTGTGACAATGCGTCTTAATTTACAATGTATATATATAAATAAAACACTTTAAGGAATTATAGACTCGACTCGTATTAATTGTCTGATGTATTTATTCATGATCTCTATTTTAAACAACAACTCAAGAAGAACAATTTTAAACAAAACTGGTTCTCTTTTTATCCAGAATTATGCGGCTCTAATTCGAAGATGAATGTCCGCTCATCTGTGTTTTGTACCTGAGTGTAAGAGACTGCTATTGCTGCTGCTAGTAGCTTTATCTGGTGTGTGGAAACCTGTGGTACTGCTACTGAGAGATCGCACCGAATCAAATGCGGTGCATTCCTTCAAATTGACCCCGTGTTGAAGCAAATGTTTCATCATATTGGAGGTGCTTCCTCCCTTGCATGAAATGTCTTTCTTGCATGTGATACAATTCGCTGTATTTTCATAATTTTTTTTGAAAAGCTTAACCAAACTTTCTAACGTCTGCCGCGCTGCGCCATCGTATATATAACGTACAGCGCATGTGCGGCAGGCAGGTCCTGGCAGATCAATACAACTGTAAACAAATGCTCACTGCCATTCACCGCGTGCGCAAGCATCACCAAAGTAAGGAATCGATAAGCAAGGATGCGCGCGTCTTATCGAATGCATTAGCATTAACATGCATTAGCTAACATGAGTTAAAAATGAACACTTCTACAGCATTTATTTATCTTTGTTTGTTGATTTCAGCATTTACTAATACATTTTAAAAATCAGAAGTTGTAATGAACTAACATGAAAGTGTAATTACTTTATACTTTAATTTGAGTTGTGCTTTACATTGTGGGAATGCTCTTTTACTCGACAGAACCACACCGTAGAGAGAATATGGCCTGAAGTCAATAAGCGGGTCAATTTTCCAATCAAGACTGCACTCATTCAGATGATTGACCAGGAGGCTTTGGATATCGAGGATGGGTTGACCAGATACTGTGTATCCAATCTCACATGTGAGATCAGCCAGATTGGGGTACAGAGATTTGTTCAGGCATGGAATAGCCATAATATTCTAGGTATGTGAGAGATTGCTTTGACATCACTTCTAAGATTGTGTTTTAATCTAACTGCCAATATATACACAATGTTCTGGAGGGCCAGTTCCTGCAGAGTTTAGCTCCAACCCTAATCTAACCTCCAAACCTAAACCAGAACCAGCTAATGAAGGTCTTCAGAATTACTTGACAATTAGTTACAGTAGGTGTTAGATCAAGGCAGGACCTGACCTCTGCAAGACTGGTAGGATGTTCTTACAGTATTTGTTTTTTCCTTACAATTCAAATGTTTCTATTTATAGGCAAAGGCATTCCCAATCTGCTGGCCAGAGATGGCTGCAAGGCAAGAATTTCAGAGCAACTGCTGCCGAGGGCCTCAGAAGCTGCCGAGCTATACAGACAGGAAATGGGAAACAGTTTGACCACTCCATCAGCATTTGGCATTGACCCATTTCAGTCTGAAGAGGACAAAATTAGGGCAGAGACAGAGTTTAATTCACTTTATTTTGACCTTGGAAATGTATTCAACTACACTGTAAATGAGCATTACAGGTATTACCAAGACTGTGTGACTGACCTAATTAACATTACAAGAAGATGTGCATAGAACTTGCTTTATCTTGTACCACTACCTTGACTACCAAAACTAATCTTGTCATGTATTATTTTTTTTTTTAAATACTGTAGCATGAACTGTACACTATATTAAGAGTTATATTAACTGAAAAACAATAAAATAAAAAATAAAAATAACTCTTCTGGTGGCATTCAAACATGCACTTCAATATTAAGAGAACACAATTATATTATGAGTTATATTAATGAAACAATGAAAATATTATTCTAGTAGCAACTGAACATTTGAAACAACTACCACAGCAGCAATCTTAAACCGAACTGAACTGCTCTTCTATGGCCCTGATTACATTTAGCACTTCAGAGAGGCCAGCTACAGCCACCAGGGATTCCCCTGTAATTGCAGACCGACATTTAACACATCCTTGACCCTGCTGAAGTATAACGTCGACACATAGTCGACAACCAACCAAACTGCGACAGCAGCGTGCCAGCACAGGACTGTCCATCACTCCTGTGACAAACATAATACATACATAATTAAGAATCAGTTTAAAAATACCATTTGCTTTAATTCAATAAAAGAAAACTTACAGGATGTTATTACACAGCTCTTTGTGACATTTGATGCTGATGGTCATTTGTGACATTATCTTTTAATATACAACACTATGGGGCGGTTTCCCGGACAGGGTTTATGTAGTCCCAGACTAGGGTTGTCAAAAGACCCGGTACTTCGGTACCAAGTCGGTACTAAAAAGATGAAAACATCACGGTACCAGGTGTCTTTAAGTCCCGGTGGTACCGAGGACCCGGTCGACCCGGTTCTTGCTGCGCGATCTGAAAGCTGCAGATGCGCTCTCTTCATAAAAGCACTGAGACGTGCGACATCAAACGGAGGAAATGCATCAAACTAACAACACTTTAAAGACCGACACCCGGATCAAATGAAAGAGTTCAAGCAGGTAAGTTTCTATTTAATATTTAGATATTCTGTTATGAATATTATTCCATATTTTAATTTGAATGTCGGATTAAAATAAACTGCCGTTATAGCGGAGTTAATCCTTAGCATAAGCGCGGCTAACGCTAATATAATGAGCATTAGCATTACGTTTCTTTATTAACTACTTAATGCACCTATAACCTTTATTAGGGTAAAAACAACAGGAGGACATGATGGTATTTACTATTGTTACACACCAGAGGCTTTTAAATGAATTGTGAATCTAAAATATGCGTGTTGGAGAATGTACAAACAGTTAATAGTGTTTGTCACATCAGTCCGTCAGAAAACAGTTCTGGCCTTTTTTTTTTTGCTAGTTAACGTTAGTTGCTAGTTGTTGTTATTCTTGTCTGGATAACTAGCAGGTTTAAAAGCCCTTTAAAATTAAATATGTACACAGTTTGTATTAAATGAAAGTACAGTCAAATGTTATCTCCTGTATAGACTTTACAATGACTTCATGTTATTATCTAACATCAACTTACAGTGAGTGAACAATATATTTTTACAACATTAATTAATGTTTGTGAATGTTATTTAATACAAACACTTGATCATTCATGTTTGTTCATTGTGCATTAAATAATTTTAACAGATTGAACTTTGATTGATTGATTGATTTTATGTATTTGTAAATTTTGAAATTAACCCCAAGAAGAATAATTGCAATATATAACTATTGTTTATTTGATAGGTCATGTAAAGTGTTTTTAATACTACAGTTTCCATCTATTTGATATACACTTGTCTTAAAATATATGTAATCATATCTAAATTTATTATAAAAGCTGAGGTTTGTTATTTACTGAAATGTTATATTTTAGCTGGAGTCAATGATCTAATGGTGTATTTGGTCAGACTCAGTCCACTGCTTTGCTAATATTATATTTTCCTTTTCCAGCTGCAGGAAGATCATGAAGCACCAGCAAACCCTAAAACAGACAGTTTACAGTTTTTCAGCAGAAGCAGAAATATAACAAACATTTGGGTGGAACTTGTTTACTTTTTTTCATACTTTTATTAATTGTGGAAAAATTTGAAATAATTTTAAATAAGCATAAAAAATGGCATTGTTTTTTGTGCAGTTTATGTTTGTTTAACTTTATTAATAAAAATGTGTTTTTTAATTAGCATATTTTTGTGTTTTGCTTTGGTACCGAAATTGGTACCGAGAACCGTGGATTTTCACTGGTATTGGTACCGAATACTGAAATTTTGGTACCGTGACAACCCTATCCCAGACTATAATGTATGTCAGAACTGTCTAAACTGAAAACAGCTTGCACTGACATATCTTCAGTGCCATTGTTTTGTTTCAATATACACAACCTGTAAATGTTTTTTGTAAGGTAAGTTTGTAAAAACTCTTTAAATGTCCTAATAATACTAACGCAAAAATCCTGGCTTAATCTAAGCCCTTTCTGGGAAACCACCCCTAAGTGTCAGACTAATGATCCAGGTAACTGACATCAGTGCTACTATAAATCACTTGTTGGGATCCTGATCATCCATTTGGGGTTTATTTTGCAATAATGACCAGATGACAACACTGTCCCTTACATACTGCCCATATAGATTATTGGCAATATTATGTGTATGAATGGGTGAATGTGAGGCAAAATGTAAAGCGCTTTGGTGGCCATTGGTCTGTGAAAGCGCTATATAAATGCAGTCCATTTACCATTTATAGGCAATATTATATGAAAGTGCTTACCCATGGACCAAAGAATGGTTGCTCTTTTAATCTATATACATGTATGTGTGATGTCTGGGTGATTACTTGCCTCTGCATACGCTGCACTTAAATGAGGTCCTCAGAATTTCACTTTGCTGCTCTGTGAGGCCCTCACTATGCTTGCACAGCTCCCTGAGCTTGGCTGACACAGCTGGTAAACCTTCTGATGCAAGAAGGACCTCCTCAATTTTGTCTCTTATTTCAAAGAGCTCTGATCCCTCGTGTCTAGAAGCTTGCCTTTAACGGTTGAAAGACAATCAACAGATGTACAGAAGAATCTCAAACCACATTTAGACATTGTTTTCAACAACATTTGAGTTACAATTCTTATCACCTGACATCAGTGATTTTGTATTAGTGAGTTTGCCAAAAAGTATGTAAATTGTAACAGAATTTTTATAGAGATTGTGCAAGAAATAACAGACTTGGCACATTAGGATGGGATTAAAATGAGAAACTATGTATGTAAAACAAATTTCTCTAACCACGTTAATTAGTTTACAAATATTTATCCTGATTTGAAATTACTTATTTATGTTTATGAGATCAAAAGTAAATTAATGTAATGTGCACTCATCTATTAACCATGCGGTTTCTCAATGTCTCCATGGGCTTAACAAATCAGAATAATGAAATTTGGAGGAATAGCGTAACCTACTGATCTCTGTTAAAGTATAATTATTGCTGTATTGATTGTGGGATCAGAGCAGCCAAGGAGTGTTGAAGCTAACTTCTGCTGAGTGAACTGCAAAGAATTCTCTTCAGTAAAAAAAAAATATATTAATGGTCTGTTTTGTACATCTAGTCCAATCCTAACTTGTACATAAAATCACAGATGTCGATTGATAAGAAATGACAGTCTATGGACTAGACTAATCGCTACAGTACTTCGATTTTTATTTGCATGAATATATGAAAAGTTCAAAGAAGACTAGATTCTTCTGGTGAGAGCATTCATGAACTTACCCTACTTTTCTTTTTTTCCTTCTTCCCATCTCTGCAAATACATCCTCTTTGACAGCAAAAAGGCGTCTGGAGCTTTGCTTCCAATAAGCAGAACCTGTGACAGAGGGGGTAAATAGAATAATGAAATTCAGAATGGTAATAAACTAAGTTGTAACGTGCATGTTAATGAGCTGTAATGAATATCATAATAAACTTGTTCAATGTTCATTCTAACCTAAAACCACAAACCTTTAGTGCCAGGGGTATCAAGGAGTAGGTTTCCTTGACTATCCGTTAAAATTATGTTTTCATCAGCACCCATAGCAAGGGCTTCTTTTACTTTTGTTGCCATAGTAGACAAACAGGCTTCAGACTCTTCAAAAGGGATAACCAATGCCTTGTCCTGTACTATTTTGTCACCCTCAAGTTGACCAAGGAAAATAGTTCTGTGAAAACACACACACAAGCACATTGTGTTTAACACCTTTTTTTATACATACTCTAAACACTAACATTTACATTGCTTTGAAATTGCAACAGAAATAAATGATTTCAGCTAACTGTTCATTTCTGCACCCTAGAAACCAGACTCATACATTCTTGTAATGTGTTTTTTCTCAACACACACGTATAATGCACTATTGGAATATTTTGAATGAATAACCTAAAAAAAAAAAAAAGTTTTTCTTATATTTAACAATGCTGACCAACCGTCATCTACCAAATAGGTAGCAACTTACCTTTGGTACATTTTTGGACTAGTTGCAGGATGGGGTGTGCGAGCAGCTGTAGCAGTGGCTGATCTTGAAAAACTAAAACGAGGTCTACTCTGTCCAGGGTTTGGGTGAAATAGGGTTGTGACTGGGCTTGGTAATGCCCCGCACATTTCATCACCCATCACCTGGAAGGTACCCCCATCATTCATGAGATCCACACAACTAAAGAATCCAGATGAAGCTGGGAAAATTGAAACTCCTTGATCATTGATCAAGTAAACACTTGACTGAGATACCTACAGAGAAATCAAGGGAACAGAACAATATCAGAATAGGCCTACAACACAATAAGCATAATGAATTTAATCCATACTTTTAACCAACAAGAGTTGGTTAGTTTTCCAGTCCTACATGATTACTGGATTTTGATTTTTAAACTCAGGCTATTATTCTCAGCATTTAGCCAATAAAACATTTTAAACCTGTACATACAAATAGTAATTTATATTTCACTATTTATTTTACACTTAAAATATTCGAAAATTATTACTTTTTCTATGAGGACTGGACAAACTAAATTTTGAGCCTGGAGACTTCCGGGAGGGGGGGGGGTCTTTTAATATCAAAGATTAAAACAGTTTAACGAGAACAAACCTTAAAAATTCTCGCCAAGTTGTCCACTGTAATGTCATCCTCTCGAAGTACTGCAGACAAACTGCCCCTTCTGAGTGTATAGGTTGTTGTTCCCAAAGCCAAAGACATCTTTAACTTGCAGCAGGACCGCGACAAGAATCCGCGACAATTTAAGCAAAAATAACCGCCTTGCGTCACATTACATCCATTTGACGTGCGATAGCGCCAGTACGCCGCTTAGAGGTCGTTTTACGTCAATACTTTGAAATAATAGCTATACCATTGTTTATTATGACCATACAGCCCTTTGACTGCATTATTTCTTAAATGATTATATAAATGACATTTTGACCATTTGACCACAAATGACCTAGACATTTACAATACGTTGGCATATGTTTGTAAATGTATATTCACTTATTTATCCGATTTAAAGAACTTTTAAAATTTATTTTTACATTACTATATTCTAAAACAGTAACCATACACACTGTAGCCTATGCCTACCATCTAGTGCAAATGTTTCGTATTCTTAAAGCTTCTACGTAGGAGTCTTCTATGGATCTGAGAGCAACTCTGAGTGAGGAAAAGACAAAAACTTAAAAAAATATGTGATTTTTGTATAACTTTATGTCTGATAACTTTCAGTATAGTCAACATGGACCAGAAAAGCACGGACACAATTGGAACAAATCACATGCTGTTATTAAAACTATATTGACAGTCAAAAAAGCGTCTTGAAAAAGTTTTGCTTATAAATGTAAGTAAAGAACTTGTATTGTGTTATTTTACTTTAAAAATATGTTATTGTGCTATTTCACTTTAAAAATGTTATTTACTCAATATAGTATTATTTTTACTTAAAATATGATATATGTTCAAGAATGTAATCCATATACTGATCAATATGTTGAATTATTCCAACATTGGATGTCTTTAAAGGAGACTGAAAGCTTTAAAGGTGCATCCATTGGGCAGCACTTGTGTCTGTCTCCCAATGGAGCATGCCAGTGAACTTAAATAACTCTATGAACTTTGGGTACTTTCCAGACTATGACAGATACATGTAAACAAGTTTGATGTATGTCTCATGGGATCACTGCCAACCAATAGGAGCAGCGGAATAAAGGATTTTTAAAAAATGGCTGACCAGGCCATATTCCACCATTAAAAAATGGACCAGGTGGGCTAGTAATTAATGGTGGCAAAACCAGACAGGCATAACACATAAAAAACCGTAACTACCAACTTTGGGTAGTAAAAAGGGTATAAAATGGATGTACGGACAGTCAGAGAATCAGATGCGGCGACCGTTATCTCGGCTTTGTTACTCTGTCTAATAAAGTCTTATTTTGACATCTGGAACTCTGCTTCTCGAGCTTCATTGACTTCATTGAAGAAATCAACCTCTTGCTCTCGATTTCCACGACACTTGCTGTTGGCTACTGGTGGTAAACAGACCCCCCCTTCCCCCCTACACACACACACACACACAAAATTAATGAAACAAAACTATTTAAAACTTAAAAAACAGTCATGAAATGATACAATATAATGCGCTATGCATTGATATTCTGTTGGACAAAGTCTTATTTATCTGATGATAGGCTTATGAAAAATTATATAGTTCATAACATGTCAAGTGTGGCTCATGATCACCAGTTTGAGAACCACTATTAGGTTTAAATCTATGGACTTTACAATTATATTACACAATGGAGGTGTGAACTTAAATATATTAGAAATTCGATATTTTATTAAGATAACACAAGAATGGGGTTGTCATGCCACTATCGTTGAATTCTTTATTGGATTAATAGCTATATTCTAATGTTCCAAATATAATTGCGTTCTAATAATTCAGCTATAAACAATCAATATTTGACTAAAACTTGTCTATTAATACCTGTTTGCGTGAACTTTAACTTTGAAATTTTTTAACTGGTGCCCCGCCTCTTACTTCTTAACCCTCTTGCTTTATGCCGTTCTATGGTACCGTGCTGGGAAAACAGAAAATAACATTGTGCTTTGCGAGTTACCCATCGCGTGTTGGTAAATGGGGTGTACCACAGTTTGCTTTGCCGATTGCTAGACGTAGTTGGCAAACGGTTTGCCAGAATATACCCTGACCTTTGGGAAAATGTCCGCTTTTTTTAAAGACAATGGTCTGGATATGACGCATGTGTGCATGCTTGTGACGGATGGGGCTCCATCCATGACAGGGAAAGTGAATGGTTTGGCAGCACGTTGGTCCGCTGTTGCACCTCAGTTGATCTCCTTACACAGCATTGTGCATCAGGCGGTGTTGTGCGCAAAACTAAGCGGAGCGCTCAAAACGACAATGGACAACGTGATGGCTACAATTAATTTTATTCGCTCTACATCAAGCCTCCAACACCACTTGTTCCGCATGCTGCTGTCAGAAATGTCTGCTGAGCACCACGACCTGCTTTTGCATAATGACTTGAGGTGGCTGTCCAAAGGCAAAGCACTGGAGCGTTTCTGTGGTCTCAGAGAGGAGATCATAACTTTCCTCCGCAGCAGCAAGCATAAAAAGGCAGAAACGCACTTGAGTCGCATACTGGACGACAACTTCATGGCCGATGCCTGCTTTCTGAGCGACATATTCAAACACCTGAATGATCTCAATTTGGCACTACAAGGCAGAGACAAAACTGTCATCGACCTTGTGGAACAGATGCGCGCATTCCCAGTTAAACTGGACCTTTTCGCAACTGATTTGAGCACAGGCCGAATGCTGCATTTTCCGACACTCCGCAAATTCATCTCATCCCCCGCACAAATCACGGATGTGATGACAGATTTCATTGCGAGGCTGAAAATGAACTTTGCTGGTCGATTGGATGGACTTGTTCTGCCCTCAGAGGTGGCCGTTTTTGTCAGAGACCCGTTCACTGTTGCATTAGAGGGGGACTTATCCGCCAGAGCAAAGCAAGTGGTTCCTTCCATTGACGAGGGGAAATTCACACTCGAACTTGTTGACATGCAGTCATCTGTAACCATGGCACAGGAGCTTTGCACTAACGGGCCTACAATGTTTTGGACTGATGTCAACGTACATCAGTTCCCTAATGTGATAGTTACAACTACTACAGTATTTATGGTACTCCTGTTTTGTAGGGTGAGTACGGTAGTCTCTAGCCTCACGTCCTTTATAAATGGCACGGCATTGGCTTTGGAGGAATGGCGGCATGCATGCTGAACGCCAGATTGGTGGCTGTGATTTTCTTTATTGGAAACAGCGATGATGTGCCAATGTTTGTGCCAGCTTTGGAAAACAATTGATGTAGCTGTTGATAGACGGCAATGAGGGTTTGTGCCATAGTTGGAAAACTGTTGTCGTAGCTGGGACTAGGAGCTGGCCTGTGTCACTGTTTTGAATTATTATTTAAGTCCGATGTAAAGTATTGCATATTTGCACTCGAGAAATTGGGGGGTGTTCAACCCTTCTGGTTTCAACTTGCTACCAACCAAGCCTATTCTATCTGTTTTAGAACTTTTGTTGAGTTGTTAATAAATTACGATTATATGAATGATTTGAGTGGAGTAATTCATTACTGGTCATAGATAGGCTTTACAGTTTGGCGTCACGAACAGGATCTTTAATTGGTGGCAAGTTGATATAGAGTAAGGTGAGGTTACAAAACAGTGACATAGGCTGAAGAGTCGAGGAGCGTGGACCAGGAGACACGGGACTTCAGTGAAACTGCTTGGGATATAAAGACTGTTGTTGTATGACTGATTTTCAAACGATGGAGCAAGAGCTTGCTGCGCTACAGGAAAGGTTGGTTAAGGAAAAAGCTGCGATGGACGAACTAAAACAAAAGAATGAAGTGTTGACTGCCCAGTTACAACAAGCAACAACAACAACAGACCCGTTGGAAACTTCACATTCGCCTTCAGATGTAGGCCCGGCTTCTTCAGCGGCCTCGTCAGTTTCCACAAGTAAAGTTATAACATCTGTTGAAGTGATTTATGTGCCTAAAGATAAAAAGATGTTAATGTTTTCTGGTGATCCAGGTACTATCTCCTATTATGATTGGGTTGATGAAGTGCAGAACTCTATGAATTACCGACAATATAGGGAAAGAGAACAGGCAGCTTTTCTCTATGATCATTTGGAGGGGGGAGCTAAACAAGAGATAAGATATAGCACACTTGAGGTACGTAGGAGCCCTACATTGATTTTAGAGGTTTTAAAGGATGCGTATGGTCAACCTTATTCTCTGACTGCTTCTCAAAAGTGTTTTTTTGATAGAAAACAGAAGGCAGGTGAGGGGTTGCGGGAATTTTCTCATTCATTGTTATCTTTGGCAGGGGATATAAATCGTTGTAATGGAGGAGTGGAGTTGTGTGGGGAGCAGACAATAAGAAATCAGTTTGCAGAGAATGTAAGAGACTCTTCGCTTCGTCGAGAATTAAAACGATTAATTAGACAAGATCCAAATATAAAATTTTCAGCATTGCGGAGAGAAGCTATGCTGTTTTGGGAAGAAGATAATGTGTCTGATAGAGCTCCCTATAATCTAGCACCAGAAAGTACAGCAGCTGAATGCTCTGGTATTACTACAACAAATAATTCTGTTGACCCTGATCCTTTTCTTCTTGAACTTAGAGATGCAATGAGGAAGCAGGAGGAGAAGTTAGAGGAACTTGCACAGCAGGTAGCAAGACTTCAAGTTTCTGAAGGGAGACGGGGGCGTAGGCCAAGGCAGGAACCCAGGTATGATTCAGCAGGAAGACCTATTTGTTTTAGATGTCAGGGAGTAGGACATATTGCACGATTTTGTTTAAATGTGAATACTGTCAGTGACAATGGTCGTCAAGTAGTATCATCTGAGTTGACTAGGGGGACAGCTGTTCAAACTACTATGCAACAGGGAAACTAATTCCCTCTGTAGTTAAGAGCCAGACTACGGGAGGGGAACAGTTGGGCTCAGATGATTTCACCATTTCATGGGAGAAAGTATTCCATGCACTTACAGGACCTACACCAGTTGTGGATGTGTACATGGGTGGAGTATGTGTTCCATCTATGATAGATACAGGTTCTATGGTCACCATTATAACTGAGAGTTTTTTTAGGGAACATTTTGAGTGTAAAGGGGAGGATGTTCTAAAAGAATGCGGGTGGCTGTCTTTAAAAGCAGCAAATGGTCTTTCTATACCATACTTGGGTTATTTGGAACTTGATGTTAAAATTATGGATAAGGTCCTGCCACAGTGTGGCGTCTTGGTGGTGAAAGATCCAACAGACCCTGTAACAAAGTTGAAGAGAAAAACTGTCCCAGGATTGGTGGGCATGAACATAATAAAGGATTGCAGTGAAATGCTGTCTGGTTCTTTTAAGGAAATGTCACCTGGACAGTGTGCTCAAGTGTACCAGGGCTTTGCTAAAGTGATGGCCCCTTCACCGGTACTGGTACCTGCAGGCTCTATGTGTTTGGTTCCTGCTACAGGTTTTCAGAACACTCATGGTTCAGATTATATCGCTTTGGTCGAGGGGTTAGAGGTAGATGAAGGTATTTTACCTGGGTCCCTGATGGTATCTCCAGGTTTGGTGAAGGTTCAGGGCGGTCAGTTAGCGGTTCCTATTGTAAATGCTGGGGCTTTAGATATTAGTTTGGCCCCTCATATACGTCTGGCACGTTTGCATGTAGCTGAGGTAGTAGCAGGAGGTTTAAAGTCTATTTCTTTTCGAAATAGCGGTCCCGGGGAGGTTCAAATTTTATTAGGGTCCGAAGAGGCTTTGGTTTTGAGTCAAGAGGTTAGATCTACCTTTTTACATGATTTTCAATTTGAATGCCTTTTTTTGGAAAGTCAACAGATAGTTCAGGTTAAAGCATTACTGAATGATTATGCTGATGTGTTTGCTCTCAGTGATAATGATTTAGGGTGCACCTCAATTATACAGCATGAGATACCAGTCACTGATGATGTACCAGTTCGTCAGCGTTATCGCCGCCTGCCACCAAGCCAATATGAAGAGGTGAAGGATCATATTAGACAGCTTTTGGAGCAAGGTATTATTAGTGAGAGCTGTAGTCCATATTCCTCACCTTTGGTGATTGTAAAGAAAAAAGATGGCAATATGCGTATGTGCGTGGACTATCGACAGTTAAATTTAAAGACAAGAAAAGATGCATATCCACTTCCTAGGATAGAGGAGTCACTTGATGCGCTTAGCGGGGCCCAGTGGTTTTCAACCTTGGACCTCGCTAGTGGTTATAATCAAGTGGGGGTTGCTGAGAAGGACAGACAAAAGACAACTTTTTGTACTCCGTTTGGTCTGTATCAGTTTAATCGTATGCCTTTTGGGCTTTGTAACGCTCCTGGAACATTTCAGCGCCTTATGGAGAGAATTTTAGGTGATCAACATTTTCAGTCTTTGCTTCTCTATTTAGATGACGTGGTTGTGTTCTCGTCATCTTTTGAACAACATCTTAGTCGTCTTAAGTTAGTTCTCTCACGTTTTAGGGAGTGTGGCCTAAAAGTAAAATGGAGTAAGTGTTCCCTTTTTCAGCGCCAAGTGTCTTACCTGGGACATGTGATATCTGCCGAGGGGGTTGCAACAGATCCTGAGAAAACCCGGGTGGTGGCCCAATGGCCACGACCAGGTACAGTAACAGAACTTAAATCTTTTTTGGGTTTCGCAGGATATTATAGGCGATTTGTGGAAAAATTTTCTCAGTTGGCAGCACCCCTGCATGCCCTTGCAGCATTGGCTACACCAAAGGCAGGTAAATCAAAGACCGCTAGAGTGTCACTTGGTGAATTGTGGGGTTCTGAGTGTGAATCAGCTTTCCAGGTATTAAAAGAAAAGCTAGTTACTGCCCCGGTACTTGGCTATGCAGATTTTACAAAACCCTTCTATTTAGAAATTGATGCTAGTCATCATGGCTTGGGAGCAATTTTGTCCCAAGAAGGGCAAGGGGGAAGAAGACCGATTGCATATGCAAGTCGTGGGTTAAGGCCATCTGAGCGGAACATGGAGAATTACAGTGCCATGAAGTTAGAGCTGTTGGCATTGAAATGGGCAGTCACAGATAAGTTTCGTGACTATTTGTTAGGTCACAAATTTATAGCGTTTACTGATAATAATCCGTTGAGCCATCTGCAGACTGCCAAGTTTGGTGCCATTGAGCAGAGGTGGGTCTCTGAGCTGGCTAGATTTGATTTTGAAATTCATTATAGGCCAGGGCGTCAAAATGGGGGGGCGGATGCATTGTCACGACAAACCCAGTTAATGGCTAAACCTGCATTTGGGGGGGACATTTTTAATCAAATTCCAGAGAAGGGTCATACAGTGATGGTTAACGAGCAGACAACCACATGTAGTTTCCCTGTGTTTTCACCTGCAGTGTGGGCAGCTCAACAGCAGGCCGACCCCATTATTGCAAGGTTTCTTGTGTATTGGAGTCAGCGAGTAAAACCTGGCAGGTTGGCGAGGGCTAAAGAGGATGGTAAGACCTTGGAACTCCTGCGGCAATGGGAGAAGTTGGTAGAGGAGGAAGGAGTTTTGTATCGCCAATTTGTGGATACTAGACAAGGCCAGATTAAACAGGTGCTCCTACCCCAGAGTTTGAAGGAGGAAGTCCTCCGTGGGTTGCATGATGAACATGGGCATCAGGGTGTAGAACGCACTTTTAAGCTGGTAAGAGCTAGATGTTATTGGCCAGGAATGTTTCAAGATATTGAAACTTATTGTAAGCAATGCGAGAGATGTATTGTGGCAAAAGCCCCAGTGCCAAAGTTAGTAACTGAAATGGTTAGTTTGTTAGCCAGAAGACCCTTTGAAGTGGTAGCTATGGATTTCACTGTTTTAGAACCCTCTAGTGATGGTAAGGAGAATGTCTTAATTTTCACTGACGTGTTTTCGAAATTTGTGGTTGCGGTACCTACCCGGGACCAAAAGGCGGTGACGGTGACAAGATCTCTTGTTAGGGAATGGATTCACAAGTATGGGGTCCCCCAACGAATTCATTCAGATCAGGGGAGATGTTTTGAGGCGGAGGTTGTCCGAAACTTGTGTAAAATGTATGGGATTAGGCAGAGTCGAACTACCCCCTATCACCCTCAGGGCAATGGTCAATGCGAGAGGTTCAATCGAACTCTGCATAATTTGTTAAGAACTCTCTCACCATCGAAGAAAAGAAGATGGGTTGAATATTTACCAGAAGTAGTTTTTGCTTATAATACAACGGAACATGCAAGTACTGGTTATAGCCCATATTTTTTGGTTTTTGGACAGTCGCCAAAGTTACCAGTCGACATTTTGTTTGGGGTAACCCAGTCAGATTTTACAGAGACAGTTGATGAATGGGTGGTGGGGCATCAGGAGCGATTTAAAGAGGCTTATCAAAAAGCAAGGGGGCAGTTGGAGTATGCTGCTGAAGTTAGGAAGAGACAGATTGGGCCACCTTCATTACAGAGTTCTTTGCAGGTGGGTCAATTGGTTTATCGTAGGAACCACAATTTTTCAGGAAGGCATAAGATTCAGGATTTGTGGATGCCTACGCCCTTCAAAGTGATAGCTCAGCCAGATGACACTAAAGCTGTGTATACAGTTGCTCCTGTGGATGGATTTTGTCCACCAAAGAATGTTCATAGAACGGAATTGAGGCCGTGTGGCCCAGGGGTAGTAGGGGCATTTCATCAGGATGTTCAGAGTCCTGGTGAGGTAGTCTCTGATAGTGAATCCGATGAAGCATGGGTTGTTATGGGAGAGGCCCCAACTGAATCCTTGCAGAGGGTGGGAAATCAATCTGAACCAGAGTCATGTAGTGAACAGATGTGGATCTAGATGGTTCAGAAGAATCTCAAAGGTGTGAAGCCACTCAAGTACCTCCAGTCCAGTTGCGGCGGTCTAGTAGGGCAACAGCAGGGAGGCATTCTAACCCATTTAACCTACCCAGATCTGTTGGGTCTAATGAGGAAGATAATGGGGTTTTAGAGTAGACCATTGCTGATAAAGGACGTTGGGCTTTTGACATTATCTGGAAAAGTGTGGGGATTTTTGTTTGCTTTTTATTTTTTTGTGTGTAGGTGGTTGGTAAAATGAAATATAAGATCATCGGGGCGATGATCAGTGGTGGGGGCGGTGAATGTGATAGTTACAACTACTACAGTATTTATGGTACTCCTGTTTTGTAGGGTGAGTACGGTAGTCTCTAGCCTCACGTCCTTTATAAATGGCACGGCATTGGCTTTGGAGGAATGGCGGCATGCATGCTGAACGCCAGATTGGTGGCTGTGATTTTCTTTATTGGAAACAGCGATGATGTGCCAATGTTTGTGCCAGCTTTGGAAAACAATTGATGTAGCTGTTGATAGACGGCAATGAGGGTTTGTGCCATAGTTGGAAAACTGTTGTCGTAGCTGGGACTAGGAGCTGGCCTGTGTCACTGTTTTGAATTATTATTTAAGTCCGATGTAAAGTATTGCATATTTGCACTCGAGAAATTGGGGGGTGTTCAACCCTTCTGGTTTCAACTTGCTACCAACCAAGCCTATTCTATCTGTTTTAGAACTTTTGTTGAGTTGTTAATAAATTACGATTATATGAATGATTTGAGTGGAGTAATTCATTACTGGTCATAGATAGGCTTTACACTAACATTAAGAAAGTAGCGATCGTCATGCTCAGTATGTTTGGATCAACATACACATGTGAGTCAAGTTTTTCACACATGAACTCCATAAAGCGCAACTATCGTTGCTCCCTGACTGACTGTACTCTCCACCAATGCCTTCGGATTGCATTGACAACTTACGAGCCTAAAGTCACTGCTCTCGTTCAAAACAAAAAATGGCGCTTCTCCCACTAAATCAGCTGGGTAACTGTAGCCTACATCAATATAATTTTGGATGTGTAACAAAGGCATGCCTAATTATAAATGTGGTGATTTAAAATATGTTCCCTCAGTATGTGCAATATGTGCAGTAGTCCACCTTGTATTCATGTGTTAGTTATAGCCGTGAATACTGTGCACTTTTTATTTTATGCACTTTGAGATGTTCCTGGGTCAAATGTGAGCAAGATGTTTATTTTGTTTCAAAAGGAAACTTAATGTTATTGCTTATCTACTACTGTGCACTATTTTGTTTTATGCACTTTGTGATCAGATAGGTCAGATATGTAGCCTAGGTAGGCCTAGGCAAGAGGTCAGTTTTTTTTTCTTTTGTAAGTGGAAAAAGTAGGGGCTACCTCAGATTCTGTTCAGTTAACTCTTTTATTGTATTTGTATGCACCTTTTGATGTGCAAACTGACCAAAGTTAAAAGAGAAACAATGAATAAACCTTACATGTATTCAATAAATTTGTTTGTGTTGGTTTTAAAATGTGTCATTACGAGTTGCTTCGCCGCTGAAATAACTGGCCCAGCTAACCTTCTTGGTTTGAAAATCTGGCCCAACTGAATTTGTAATTGAATAGCCCTGTCCTAGATGCATAATACATAATCTTAGAGACATAATATTCATGTCCTATATATTCTGTATGCTTAAAGTATCGGTGTTGTTGCTATTAACTAATACTTTAAATGTTAAAAACAGTTTTCAGTAATTAAAATAAAGCTTAGAATATAAAACAGTGTAAATATATATTTTTTTATTAAATTAAATATAAAAACATAAAAATAAAATTCAAAATATTAATAAAGGCCTTAATAGTATATAAAAAAAATTTAAAATGACACTAGGGTAGAAGTCAGTTTAGCAACATGCTAAAATCAGACTCTATTGAAAAACCTTTTAGGTCAATTCCTGAGAAACTTGTTAAACCAACAACTCAAACAATGGCTTGGGTTTGGGGGTGGGGCTATCTATTTGGATAGATAGCATAAAATCAAATAGCATAAAATCAAATGAAATGACATGAAATATAAAATTGGGAAGAGCCAGTGTTTAGGGCTCATTACTTCTCCACTCCTGCAGAGAGTTCTGGTGAACCTAAATGAGCAAAATAAAATCAGCATCTCTCTCTCTCTCTCAATTCAATTCAAATAAGCTTTATTGGCATGACTGTGTAACATCACAATGTTGCCAAACCGATAAATATATTATACAAACATACAGATAAATAAAATCTAGGGGAAACACACATACATGTCCATTTTATACATGTAAGTATAAAAAAACACAACAAAACAACAACAAAAAACAAACAAACAAACAAGAAATTACAAAATAAATGATAACAGAGAGCAGTTATAAATGAAAAGAGGGATCATTCTTTTTCCCTCATTTGATGGCAGGTGGATACATTTTTCCTTTTCTCCCAAAATATAACAGTTTGTCTAAGTTGCTTGCATGCTTGAATTCAGGTGACACTAGCGCTATTTGTTTGGAATAGGCATCTCTGATGTGTTTATATTTGCTGCACTCCGTAAGGAAGTGCAGCTCGTCCTCTACGAGTCCCTCTGTGCAGTGAGAACACTCTCTGGCTCTCCAGCTCTGCTTGTGTCGGCCCGTCTCTACACTCAGACTGTGCTCACTCAGACGATACTCTTTCTCTCTCACTCTCTCTCTCTCACACACACACAAACACAGACTCTCTGTGCAGTGAGAACACTCTCTGGCTCTCCAGCTCTGCTTGTGTCGGCCCGTCTCTACACTCAGACTGTGCTCACTCAGATGATACTCTCTCTCTCTCTCTCACACACACACTCTGTCTGTGCAGTGAGAACACAGTCGGAGCTCTCTGGCTCTCCAGCTCTGTTTGTGTCGGCCCGTCTATACACACAGACTGTGCTCACTCAGACGATACTCTCTCTCTCTCACACACACACACACACACTCTGTCTGTGCAGTGAGAACACAGTCGGAGCCACAACTATTAAAAAAGGTTCAAACATTCACTGATGCTCCAGAAGGAAACACGATGCATTAAGAGCCGGGGGGGGGGGGGGTGAAAACTTTTGAACAGGATGAAGATTTCCAACTTTTTTCTTTTGTTGAAATATATATATTTTTTCCATTTATTACTGCCCTTCGGAAGCAACAGAAGATACTTGCATGTTTCCCGGAAGACAAATTAAGTACAATTTACCTTGATCTTCAAATTCAAAAAGTTTTCACCCCCCGGCTCTTAATGCATCGTGTTTCCTTCTGGAGCATCAGTGAATGTTTGAACCTTTTTTAATAGTTGTGTTTGAGTCCATCAATTGTCCTCGGTGTGAAAAGATGGATCTCAAAATCATACAGTCACTGCTGGAAAGGGTTCAAATATGCAAAAATGCTGGAAAACTGCAGAATCTACAGAACGTGGAGGATTTGTCTGAAGAACAGCTCAGTTCAACTGTTCAGAACAAACAAGGGACTCATGAACAACCAACACAAAACAAAAGAACAGTCGTGGATCATCAGGTAACCTCACACAGTATTAAGAACCAAGGGTTCACAAACTTTTGAAGGGGGTTATTTGAATAATTTCAGCTATTTTTTTTGCCTTGTGGACTATATGTAAACATATTTTATGTAAAATATCTTACTGAGGACAGTACTAAATAAAAAATAACATGCATTTTGTATGATCTCTCTTATTTTGTTAAAATTATTCACATTTTCACAGATTCTACAAGGGGTTCCCAAACTTTCGCATGCCACTGTATATTTTTACATTATTTAACAGTCATAACATTAGTGAATATTATATATTATAGTTTTAAGTTATCTCGCGCCCCCCGGTTGAGAACCACTGTCCTAAAGCGGACTGGTAGATCGCGATCGACCTATTAGGCACCCCTGTGCTAGCTCATCCAAAAACAAACTCCAGCATATTCAGACACGACTGGATCTTCAAATGGGACTGGCTTCTATGGTCAGATGAAACTAAAAAATTAGCTTTTTAGCAGCAAACACTCAAGATGGGATGGGTGAACACAGAGATAAAAAGTACCCCATGTGTACAATGACATATACTGCTGTATTTTTGATGTTGTGGGCCTATATTTCTGCTGGAGGTCCTGGACATCTTGTTTAGACACATGGCATCATGGATTCTATCAAATACCAACAGATAAAAAAAATCAATAAGTGACTGACTCTGTTAGAAATCTTATAATGGATCATGTTTGGATCTTCCAACCGGACAATAATCCAAACATAACATAACCCTGTATAAAATGAGTGGGGTGAACTGAAGAGAAGAAGCTGTGAATCTGAAGGATCTGGAGAGATTCTGAATGAAGGAATGGTCTCTGATCTCTTGTCAGGTGTTCTCTAACCTCATCAGGCATTATAGGAGAAAATTTAGAGCTGTTGTTAAACTGGCAAATGGAGGTTTCAAAAAGAATTGAATAAATGGGTGCCGTTAATTGTGCATTAGAGAAAAACATTTATTTAATAATGATATTTCCCCCCATTTTAAATTCTTATTCTCCAATGAAAGGTTCGATTTTTGTGATTTTTTTTTTAGATCAAAATAATAGATCAAAAGGATTAATAATAAAGAATTTATTTTCACAGCTTTCTTTGATCATATTTACCAAGGGTACCAATAATTCTGACCACGTGTGACCACACATGTTCCATGAATCTATTGCAGTATATTGAAAAATATAAGCACTAGTTTCCCATATGGAAAATTATTTAATATATTGTATTATATTTTCTAAAACATTCCCATATGTTTTTGTTTCATAAGGGAACATATTTATTTGAATTCACTGTATTGTGGAGGAGCGTCTGCAGGCTGGTGATGAATGGGAGAGCTGCTGGCCACAGGTATCTGCAAGAAAGAAAAAAAAAAAAAAACACTGATTAGTTTAATGATTACTTTTTTATTGATAATATTATGTAACAAGTATTGCACCCATTACCAAGTGCCTTACATATTTCCAGTACAGGGACACTCAATACTAAATTCAAATAATACTTTTTTTTTTTACTCATTTTACTCAGTCGAACTAAACTGGGTTTACTCGTTTCTCTTACCCCTGAGCTGTTAAGACCGTGTAAATGAATGGGCCTGAAATCAGAGGGCTGTGGAGGTAGAATTTGAGGGACAAACTGCACCTTTGGGGGAAAGAAAATGTGTATGTAATATTTTATGTCTTCTTACTGTGAGATGCCAGAAATGCATCAGTATTACAGGTTTACCTTTGTGACCATACAGTAAAATAAGAAACTGAATTAAAGCAAATTAATCCTTAAACTCGTTTTGTGGTTCTAATATGCTGAGTATGAGGTGGATTATTTTGAAATGAGCAGGTTTGTTGGATTATTGTTTTAGTTCTATCAGGAGGAGAAAATGTGTTTCTATCAGAAAACACACAGGTTGAACTCAGGCCTTAAATTCAAGTATAATCTGAGAACCACTAATCACACACTCATTACTCTCTACCTCATACTGTCAGTGTCATTTGCACACAACACTTTCTGTGTCTTGTAACATATCTTATTTTTATATTTATTTTATTTTTTTGTGATTGGCTGCTTCATGTCAACCATGTTCAACCTGTTTGCACATTCCTCTCTGTACAGTCATGCTTATCTTAATATTTAATTATACAGCATACTGTCATGCACATTCTTTTATATTTTATTCTTTATATCTTATTTTTTATTCATTTTATTTTATGTATACTTCCCTTGTGTTGTATTTTTCAATATTTGCACTGTCCATGGAGCGGACCCGACTCACATTTCACTGCTGGTTATACAATCTCTGTATAGTCGTGTATGTGACAAATAAAACTTGAAACTTGAGAACCCTGACCAAATATTTCACATGTGGCCTAGGAAATTTATCCCCCCTGTTATACGACATAGATAGATTATAGAACAACATGCTAGAAGATCAACATTTTGGAAAATCTGAATAGATATATAAGATCTATTTAAAAAAAAAATAAACAAATAAATACACATTTTCATGTATGAACTGACACAACAGGGTGTACATGTTATGTTTTAGACTATTAAATAACAGGAATGATAAAAAAGTCTGCCGGTAGAGGCTGGCTGCAGATGTTTTATGGGGAAGTCACTATGGAGGACCCTTGGCCTGCTTGGTATTGACGGTCAGACAAGGAGACGGGTGGTAGCAAATAACACTAAACAGACAGAGCTGGCATCCCAGTGGATATGGATAAAATGGAACGAGCCGTGGCAGAACCAAGAGATTGGAGTTTAGAGGTGGAGAACAGGGGTGGAACTAGGATGCTGATTCTACCGTCGATATGATTAAGATTTAAAAAGGGCAAACATCACCAGTAAGTTTGTGGGACATAGATTATTTAATGGTTTTATACATAAAATATGACCATAAATTGTATTTTAAGTATTTAAAGAGAATAAGTAAATGTATATACTAACACTCAAAATTGCTCATTTAGAAATATATGTAACCTTTATTTCAAAGTAGGGATGTCAATTTTCAATAATTTCCATAATCGATCGTCGTTTAAATTAACGATCAATTAATCGATTAATCGTTAACTATAACTACTGCAAAATGCGTCTATTGCAGTGGCATATAGTCACCGGCATGACAGGATGTGCAAATGCCACTCAAAACGACAGCTTCCTCACCCGAATGAAAAGGGTTTTTAGTCTAAATAAAAGGCTAGTGGCAGGATGGTAAAATGAATGGATGTGATTATGATCATTTGATCAAATGAAGAGAGCGTGCCGTAGTTAGGCATGGGATCATTATACTTTATGTGCTGTTTCATATCCTGTCACGGAGACCGCTGAATGCACCTTTTTAAATGGTTTCATGGTGCTCGTTTTTTTATTTTTAAAACATCATAGCAATGTTTGCAATTGACATTATCGGGATTTAAAATAAAATGATCCCAAACGCAAGTATGGCGCGTGGGGCTGTGACGCGCGGTCAGTGATCCGCTTCCAGAACCACCGGCGTTGCTACAAACACACTGTTACCCATTTGAAAAATTTTAATGTGAGTATTATGACACAAGTGAGGTACAAAGCTTTGTTAATTAGATAAATAATTGGTTAGCAGGCAAATGTTACATCGTGACCATGTTTTTTTGATTCATGCCGAGCGCATACATTTAAATCAAGCCATATGCGGCTTTGTGTTCTGTTTTTCCGGATGGTCACGAATTTAATATTATTTGTTTCTTTTCCCAAATCCTCACTGTCTCACCCTCTAGATTTGCAGGTTTATTTTATTGTTGTTCACTTTTAATCACTGTTTTCGCATCTCTTACTGTGGTAAACGTGTGGGGGGGAAATTAAAGATTTTCTGGCCATGAATTAAGAATTCGTTGCTATGACTTAAATTGTTCCCTCATTTAAGTTAAATCATGGGTTTTCTAGGGCAGGGGTTTTCAAACTGTGGGTCGCACAAAGCCACTTGGCGGCAGCTAAATGACACACACAACACACACAGTTCCTAGGGCTGGACGATATACAAAGATTAATTACGAATTGCAATATTGCTCAGTGCGATATCAAAGGCCGGGATTTAAAACATGCGTTGCGTGTTTTGAAGTGCAGACGCACACGAGTTGTAATAACAGAGCGACGGTTCATTATTAAAATGCTCGGTCTGCATTATTAATGAGAAGAAACTCTCTCACTTCACTGCTGTGTTCTGCATGAGATTGCATACACCGGAAAATTCAAATGTTGCGAAAACTGTATCAGGTAGGCTGTTCGTTAATTTCTATCGTCTGTTTGAACTCTGCACTGTATCTTTCCGAGAGATGTAAAGAGTTTGTTGTTTTCGTTCCTTCATATGCATTTAATCCATAAACTGTCCGTAAAAAGCATTTCACATGTACGGGTTGAGCGGGGCACACATGCGGGGTTAATTGTAACACTATACAAACATTTCCACATGCTAGCATAACAGAATTTACAAAATGTCCTATTATTTCCTTACAATATCATCACTATATAGAGAAAAAAATGTAAAAAAATCTTTTGAAGATATAGCTGAACATTTATTTAACCATTGCAAAAGTACATTTCTGGCTGAAGTAAATTTGTCTTCTCGGTTCTTAGTGTTTATTTAAAATGAGACACATATGTTTATTATTTTTACAATTATTTAAAAATTATTTTAATCTCTAAACTGTTTGAGAATTCTGCTTCGCTTCTTATGCTTTGCTAAAATAAAATAAAAAAGTGTTGGGTTGTGAGGGCACTTTTTTTTATAGCACTCACAGCGCGGATTACAGTTCATAACTGCACCGGAGTGAGCGCGTTTCCAGGTTTTATGGACATATTTCTAGACTCATTAACGTCTGTAAATTAAGAAATTAAAACGTAAATATTAGTAGTGAATGTTTACAGTGGTACTAGCCTATAAAATAAAATGGTTATTTTTCTTAAATACTTAATTTCTGCCATATTATGCTTTTAATTATGATTAAGCTTATAGTAATGTCAATAGTTTTTTTATCTCTAATATTTTAGTGGGTCTTGAAATAGATTATACTTGTCTAGGTGGGTCGTGGAATGGAAAAGTTTGGGAACCCCTGTTCTAGGGAACAAATTAATGAAACATGGACAGCTGCCACAAATTAATATGTCATAGGAACGAATTAACAAGTTGTATGAATGAATAGCCTGTACTGCTCGCGTGCGCAGCCCTGTCAAAGCGAAGTGCCCGATATGCAATAATTATCTAGGGAAATTATGATTGAACATGACTTATTACTACATTTCAATACAAAATAACTTTGTACTGTATCTCTTTTAATGTACTTTTAAAGTTTGTATCATATTAAAATAATTATTTTCTTGTAAGATCCAGCCCCTTCACCGTCACTCACACCCGTTTGCACATGTTTTGCGCACGAGCCGCGCACACCCCAAAATGAAACTGCTTAATCGACCATCGATAACTTTTATCAATTACGTCTCTTATCGACAATTAATCGATCGTCGATTAATCGTTGACATCCCTATTTCAAAGTGAAGCTGAGACAAAATGATTGGGAACATGGGAATTTGTCAAGTGCTTTGGAAAGTTTCTTTTGAATCATGATGAGTTTGTGTTAATGGGATACATCTATGCATGTAAAACTATGTCGCACGAAACCTGATTTACATTTTATGCAACATGTTTTTAGGGCTACTAAATTCACTGTAAATGCCGTTTCACACAAACTCATCTCAGGGGGTTCAGTTGACACACACACAAAACATTTGAGAACTCCTGATTTCCTCATTACTCACCTGAGGAGGACAACAGCAGGGGTTGGCTTTACTGGCAAATGCTGACAGAGAGATGGAGATGGTAAACTCAAGCAAGGCGAATAACAACAAGACACCACTGATTCCCCTGAAGAGACTCTGAGAGAAAAATCAACATTAGCACAAATAATTATAACAAAATAAATGATAATTACTACCGACACTGGTACATTGAATGCTCAGCAGTCAAGAATCTACTATCATTGAGGTTCATAGTAATATAATTAGGGCCAGATTTACTAAACAGGGCAAATTAACGAGAGAGCACAATCCCATAAAAGTGCCGGTGAGAGTGAAATGTTCTGTGTGTGATCTACTGACTATGAGCACATTAAAGAACACAGGCACAACATCTTATTTCCATAATGTCCAATGCAATCCAATTAAAAAGGAAAATCCTACAAATGCAAATATAATAAATGTCAGCCACAAATATAACTGTGTCCTTTTCGCTGCATGTCTTAAGTAAACCCTAAATTAAAGTTTTTAATGCCAAAAGAGGGTGTTACGTTCCTGTATCAAGTCTAGGGGAGGGTAGGTCACGTAACAGAATAAAAATGGTGATTGTGTGTGTGTCAGCAGTGAGGCACCGTAATCAACCTCGAAGAGGTAAATCACTAACAAAAGAAAACCCCACTTCACAACATAACTGATGAAAAGTATCACATTTTTATTGTACATATGCCAGAGGGTCTTTAAATAACTTCGAGAGGGAGCTCAGGCCAAAACAACAAACATAATACCTCTACCTAATAATAAAAACTAACTAACCTACCAAAGGAAAAGGGAAACAAAAATACACCAAATACCTTAACTCCCCATCTATCATAAACAAGAGAAAATAAATCCAGAAAGAAAATGGCACCCCCTCTCTACTTAACCTAGTCCCAAATTAACAATGCAAACTTAAGTTAACAGTCTAGTAAGACACAAACAAACATTTAACTTACAGTAACAGGCGTTCAAGTTGTAAAGATGGAAGTTACAACAGAAGATGGATAAACTCAATGTGACTAAGAGAATACAATCAACAAAATATAATTCTTAACACAAAGTAACCCTACGAAAACACAGGGCAAGAAACCCTACAACAGAGCCTCCACACACACACAACCACCCTGTTCAGTGGTGGACATGCTGATTAAGTCTCCACTGCTCCTCCTCAATCCGCCAATCAGTGTAAACAGCCAATCATTGGAGACAGGTGTCGGCCATTACCTCCTACTTGCGAGTAGAGATGGGGGGGGGGGGAGAGAGTGCGAGAGAACAATAAAAACATACTTCCTGGGACGTAACAAGGGTTTACACTGAAAATCTGGCCCTTATAGGTCAAACTGGACTGAGTTTACAATAAAAGAACAATGCCAATGACTTCTTGCATTGTAAATGATCTATAAACTACTTCTGAAATGCCAGATAAAAAGAGTGAACAGATTAAGGCTTGTGTACGGACCACACAGTGGTCTTATTGTAATTACTAAATAAAAGTTTAATTTCCGTTTAGACACAATTTGATGTTAAATGTGAATATAAAAGTTGGTGACACACCTTATACCTTGTCTCTAAAGAATAACAGTCAGAACCGTTGCAGTAAGTTCTCATTGGTCCTGAAGCCAAATCCAGTGAAGTGAAAATAATGGCGATGCCTGCGGCTAAAGTACTGAAAATGTTCATTCCAAGTGAAGCATTCACCTGTAGACAGAAAAAAAAAGATTAAGAAATTAGCAAGAACTTTGAAACGTTGTGTTAACATGTCACGTACACTTAGATGGAAAAATATACAAGGGATAAAAATACACTAATTGACATAAATAAATAAATAAAAATATGGCCTCAAACAGCAATCATCAGGGTCCAAGCACGTATGATTTTACAATCCAGTCAGTCTTCACTGACTTTTTTTTGTTTACAGCAAATATACTGTTAAATGCACTGTTAAAGAGGACAACGTGAAATCCTTCCTCTTACTGTTAGTCAAAAAATGCTCTGTATAATTTTTTACTGTAAATAGAGTGATCGAATCGATCAATCGATATTTAGATCGAATGCCTTTTCCGCATCCAACAACAGAATATCTAGATCCTGTGCCAAGCCCCCATTTAGAGTATGTGATGCTGAAAAGATTTGGATGGGACGACCAATAAAGGTTACACTGCAAAAAAGGCTCATCTTACTTAGTATTTCTGTCTTGTTTCTAGTCAAAATATCTAAAAATTCTTAAATCGAGATGCATTTACTAGATAAGCAAAATGATGATATTTAGTAGAGTTGAGCCGGATACTCGGCTGAAATGAGTATCCGGTACGGATAAAGCACTTTTGCCGAGTACGAGCATCATACGAGTAATACGAGTCAATATCTGTGCTCGGATTGAATAAAAATTCTCATTGGGTAGCTGACTGTGTCTGCGTTCTGTGATAGGCTAGTCACAGCGCCCCTCCCCTACACACATACAGGTGTATTGTGTTGCTGCGTCCCGCTCTGCTCACTCACACACAGAACACTGAGAAGAGAAGAGAACAGCGCGCTCTCTCTCTCTGTCTCCCTCAGTCACTCAGGTTCGCGGGTTTTTTCCGTTAACGTTTAGGGTTTCTTCAGCTTCAGGTTTGTTTTTTACTTTGGTTTGTAGTACTTACTTATTAACCAGTAGAGTTTTGGTAAACCTGGGGTTTGTTCAGACGTGGTGCTTGGTAGAATACGACTCGCGTCTCTGCCTGTCGGAGATTTCTTTTTCTTTTTTAAACCGTCAGCTGGCTCTAACCAGTTTTTTTTACTGCATGGTCAGTAAAAAATGCCATGGGCATGGAATACACTCAGTATTCACGCACTGAGTGTCTGACACTTTCTTGCTGTATTTCATAAAAAAAAAAAAAAGTAGTGGTATAAAACTATATTACAAATTAATTAGCTACACACACACACACACACTCTCTCTCCCTCTCTCTGCCAGTCATCTGAGTTTTTTTTTTTTTTAAACCGTCTGCTGTCATGTAAATAGTTTTCTAATCAGCAATAAATATAACAATTTCCGATCAACCCATATCAATTGCATGCTTAAAATAACATACCCCAGCCGGCACATGACCGACCTTCAACGTTGAAATAAGGTCAGTTGTTGTTTTAACGTTGAAACAACGTTAATACAACGTTTAATGCTGAACGGTTGAAAACCAGCCGGAACATGACCAATCTTCAACGTTGAAATATGGTTGAAATAATGACAGTTGTTGCTTCAACATTGAAACAACGTTGAAAAAATGTTTAATGCTAAATGGTTGAAAAAGGTTACCAAAAACACTTGTAAATCAATGTTTATTTGTTTTTTACAAGAACTGTATGTTGAATAAACTTAATGTCTTCAACAGCATACAAAATAAATTTCTGCCTTTTAAATTATTATTACTAAATTATTTAAGATCATTATTATTATTTTATTAGCATTTTACAATATTTTGATCGTTAAACCTATTCTAAAATCTAAAGGTATATGTTAAAATATTATCATCATTAACAACAAACTAAATACATTTCACTGCGTTTACCTTATTTCTTTGATCATGATTGGTTCATCTGGCTGTCATCCAGGAAACTGGCCAATGAAACTGTTCGCGCCTTTCTCAGTTTGAAAATATGACCGTTATAATCGTCTTTCTGAGTGAGGCGGCCGACTGACTGTGTGTGTGTGTGTGTGTGTGTGTGTGTGAGAGCTGCTGCTCGTTGAGATTGCTCGGTTGGTCCCGAATTATTTTATATTTGCCTGTTAAATTTTTATTTTGAGCGAATTTGAGTCGTGACATGTCAACGGAGAACAAAAACTAGAATGTGAACACAGGAAGGGTCAGGTGTGATCTGCGAGGTCCTGCAAACACACGGACAAAATCAGGTAAGAAAATCTCTATCTTTCAAAAATAGTAAAGTATAATGTTACCAGAGTTTACAAATGGGTAAATAACATGTAACGTTAACCTGCTGAAGATAAATACCTGTGTGGGTGTGTGTGTATTTTTGTATTGCTTTATCACAGATGCTAATGTTGTTGTGTGTTGCTAGTAAGCTGTGTTACGTTAATGTCTGTCTTAGAGATTTTTCACATTTTTCTGATGTGAATGCCATGCATTGTTATATTTTTAATCGTATAATAGTCTCAAAAGATAACATACTCTGTTCATGTTTTCTAAATTATCATATAATCGCACATTTAAACGAATTAAGATTGTTTAAAGCAGTGATTCTCAAAGTGTGGAATGAGCACCACTAGTGCTACTCAGGCTCCCTCTAGTGGTACGCAGAGGAATCACGAAATTAAATATAAATTAATGTTAATACATTTTAATTTAATCTTTATTTGAGTAAAGTTTTTTTTTTTTTTTTACAGTTAAGTATAGTACAGTTTTTATTTAACTTTTGGTACAACACATTTTAATTTAATCATTATTTAAATGTTGTATTTACCTGTATGTAAGCACCGTGCATTGTTAATGTTCAAACTGTATTTACAATGTTAAAGTGGCTGAAAACAATAACTATTCTTATTAGGAAAAAAACTTTTCAGTAAACCATTTCTTCTTTCCCCTTGTAGATTCATCAAGGATCCAGCTGTTTATTGGCAATTTGGTAAGGAATTGTTCATCTGCTTCATTGCACTGTCACTTCTGGAAGAGATTCATTGACCTTTTGTGAAAGGTTTTGATTTTACTTAGTTTAATAAAAATTTATTTGATTTGATTTTACTTGTTTTACTAAATACACTGTATAGTTAGGATTCTGATTAAAACAGTGTAACTGGGGGCTCTGAAAAAACTGCTTGTGAATAATTTAATATTGCAAACTTTCATCTGAATACATTAAATAGGTGTTTAATGAATAGTGTTGTGCACTTTAACAACCCCACTGTTATTGAACTTAAAGTGAAAATATTGTATGTGATTTGTTTTGCATTAAGTTTTCAGTTAAAGATATTTCACAATATCAAAGTTGATATTTTATGAGTATTTATTTTTGGTGTTTTTGTTATTTATTTATACAGGACAGTACAGAAAGTGCACAAGTGTGTGAGAGAGGAGGACACGGCATCAGAAAGGACCTAGAGCTGGGACTCTTTCAAGGATCACCCAAAGCACAACCACGCTATATGTACAAGGCAGTTGGTTCTAACATTTTATCAGAATTTGAAGAAACAGTTTTACTTAAAATATTAAATGCATTTCATTCAAGGCAGCGTTTTTCCTGCGTAAAGAATTTCATCTGGCTGTCAACAAAACTCAGGCAGTCCTACCCTTTACCACCGACATGGTTTCTGTTGCAGGTTCCATTCTCAAACTGTTCTACACGTTCTCACTGCACAAATGTACAAATCTCTTTTGTTTTCACAGAAACTATAGATTTCCACCTAAATAAAAGATCAACTGGTTTCAGCCAAAAGAATTACAAGGGTTTCTCTTGCAAGTGCAGCACAAAATATGCATGTTATGGTACAAACACTGAGTCTTTAAATGTTGTATTTGGATTTTACAGGTTTTTAACAATACATCCAAGCACAAACACTGCAATCTAAAGTTTGGGATTATTTTCATCTGTTTTATACTGTATGTTTCCGAAATAAAACTGCTGTTTTACCATTTTCAGCGTGTGGTAGTTTATTGAAGTTGATTGTAAAGCCATTGCTGCCAGTCATTTGATTTTTAAGCTTTATGTATGTGTACAGTGTTGATCTAAATGCAAACTAGGTTGTAATTGAACGTACAGTTGTGTATTCATTCATGTTGAAAGTACGACGGTGAAACAACGTCATGTTATCAACGTTGATTCAATTTGCAAAATCAACACATAATTCAACGTTAATCCAACGTCTACAGAACGACATTAATTCACCAGTGCTGCAGGTAAGACGGTGAAACAACGTCACGATTTCAACGGTGAAACAACGTCATGATTTCGCGGTGAAACAACGTCACAATATCAACGTTGATCCAATTTGCAAAATCGAAACATAATCCAACGTTGATTCAACCATGGTACCCGACGTTGATTCACCGGTGAATCAACGTTGAAATGCCGGCTGGGACCGGTTAAAGCCCCGCCCATTTCAAGACAACCCGACCCACTTCCAGGTTAAATCCCGCCCACTTCCGGGTTAGGCCCCGCCCAGTCCGAGTACAGATACAGATACAGATACAGCTAATGCTGTACTCGCTCATCCCTAATCTTTATGCAACCACAAACTTAAATTTTAACCACATATTCTTAATGAGTTTGAAATATTATACAGTTCTTTCCAGCCCTGTGTAATATGAAGAACTAGATACCTTATTCACGACTGAGAATATCAGAAATGCTCAGTAATTATATTTTATATTATATTTTAAAATAAGCCAACTTTTTTTAAAAAAGGAAAAAAAAAAGGTATTGATATGTTTGTGAATCTGTGGTTGTTTTCAGTGAATTTTTATTTCATGTGAACAGGACTTTTATTTTGGCATGGCGGTGTGACATCATAAGGCTGCGCTGCGTGATTCTGGGTGTAACGTTATTATGTGTCTAATCAAATTAATGGACAGTTTTTAATAAGTTAAGCGCCTCCGAACACTTGTCACAGAAAAGATGTGTCTATAGTGAAGCAGTTCATCTGATAAATAAATAAATGTGTATATAGTGATATATCTCTCTATATAGTAAAGCAGTTCATCATAAACACACTGTTTGATCACTGATAAATAATGATAGACAAACTGAGCTTTTTAAAACCAACTCATTTAAATCAAACAATTCATTGTTGACTGACTCTCTTACTAGTGTGCTGACTACTGAACTAGGGAGCTGACTACTGAACTAGTGTGCTGACTACTGAACTAGTGTGCTGACTACTGAACTAGGGAGCTTACTAGTGTACTGACTACTGAACTAGTGTGCTGACTACTGAACTAGGGAGCTTACTAGTGTGCTGACTACTGAACTAGGGAGCTTACTAGTGTACTGACTACTGAACTAGTGTGCTGACTACTGAACTAGGGAGCTTACTAGTGTGCTGACTACTGAACTAGTGTGCTGACTACTGAACTAGGGAGCTTACTAGTGTGCTGACTACTGAACTAGGGAGCTTACTAGTGTTCTGACTACTGAACTAGTGTGCTGACTACTGAACTAGGGAGCTTACTAGTGTGCTGACTACTGAACTAGGGAGCTTACTAGTGTTCTGACTACTGAGCTAGTGCGCTGACTACTGAACTAGGGAGCTTACTAGTGTGCTGACTACTGAACTATGCTGACTACTGAACTAGGGAGCTTAGTAGTGTGCTGACTACTGAACTAGGGAGCTTAGTAGTGTGCTGACTACTGAACTAGGGAGCTGATTGAGACGCACACAGAGATCTGTCTGTTAATTATTCTCATCTTAAACACACAGAAAAACTCCTGCTGAAGCACACGGTTATAAAGATGATGTTTATTAAAGAGGAAAGAGAAGACCTGAAGATTGAAGAAGATTTCAAACATGAAGATATTGAGACACAAACAGGTTGGTTTCTTCAGTCATTCATTTCTTTATCTCTGTTTTACGGAGCCATTAAAGGGACATGATTTTACGCATATTTAAAAACAACACGAGTTGCCAAATCAACACTTCAGCATAAAACACCAAACCAAACTGCACAATTAAACCAGAAGACAACAATCATCTGTTAGCTCAGTATATCTCCAGAGGAGAGCTGCAGCAACAGAGAAAGCACAGTCCTCTTTAGATTCGATTCGGCAACCTTTAAAATGCATTTAATGTGTGCGTTGACCTTGTTGTCTGATAAACCCAGGGCCGCTGCTGGCCAAATGGGTGTCCTAAGCAGAATAGTATTGTTGTGCCCCCTCCCTCAAAAAATAAATAAATACATTTAAAAATTTTAAAACTCAAATGGTAGAGCATGACGCTAGCAACGCCAAGATCATGGGTTCGATTCCCAGGGAAAGCAAGAGCTGATAAAATGTAAAACTGTAACTTGAATGCAATGTAAGTTGCTTTGGATAAAAGCGTCTGCTAAATGCATAAATGTAAATGTAAAACACCTACTATAGTGGTCAAAATAGAACTTTAATAAAATATAAAAGTAAATAAATAAATTGTAATTAAATCGTATTATTTATTAACTACAATTGTAGCTTTAGAGTCTAGACAGTTAACTATGGCTATGATTTTATTAATACTGTTGTCTGATTGATTTTATAGTCTCAAGCATTCAGAAATCACACAAAATAAAATTAAACAGTTTTATTATGATAACATGGTTAATTTTGTTGAGGGTTGTGATGTCCACATGTTTTTGTTGAATAAATTAAAGAGGCTGTAGCATTTCTATCGCAAAAAGGTGACCAAAAATGTTTAAATTAAGTGGATAGGCCTATTTGAATTAAATGTTTGGTCAATATTAAACAAGGATTTGATCATCCTGTAAGTGTAACAGCAGCAATAACCAGGCCTTTGGCTCCCTTTGCAGGCATTTATAATAATGTAAATTGTTTATTTTGTATTACATTATGTATATTAACAGTGTTATTCAATGAAACCATATGATTATTATTAATTAACCAATCGCCTCATTGTTTTATATACAAGTCATAAATACTAGAATATTAAGTCAGATGCGTTGTTGTTGGTGGTGAAATTATTACCGTCATTAAAACACGTTACTAACATCAACAGTTAAAAAAGTTTCACAGGATTATGAACGTAGTTACCTGAAAGTGATGCACAGGCTTCATCGCGGGCTTTTTTTCTCTGCGCCATACTGCGCTGATGTCTTTTCCCTGATATAGCCTAGTTGTCCATCAATTATGATGATCATTGTATTCAGCCGCAAACATGAGATGAGCGCGAGGGCAGATGCGGCATGGCGCGTCGCGTGTGCTTATACTGCCTACTGCGTTCATCATAAAATGCATTTTTTTATAATAATTATATATACATAATATATATGTTTATGTTTAGATATTTATTTATGTATATGTTAATATTAATATAGATTTTTTTTTATTTATTTTGAGCAACTGGGATGGTGCCCACCCTGGGAGTTGGTGCCCTAAGCAGACTGCGTACTATGCGTATAGGGAGCGGCGGTACTGGATAAACCTGAAGAAAATCTGAAACATATTTAAGAACTAGGCCATGCAAGCACAAGTTGATATGATTCTTTAGGGTCTTACTGAAACGTCTATAACATAATTTGGTTAACATTTCTCAATGGTAGTGTAAAAAACACCTTTTTACCCTATCAAAATCAGCTCTGTTTTTATCAAGCTGTTTTTTAGTCCATGTCCCTTTAAATGCTAATGAGCTCTGCTGACTCCGCCCCCTCTTCTGTGGAGTGACGAGCAGTACTGTTTACTTTAGCCGCGAAACTGGCTAACTATCACATATTAGGAAAGGTTTGCAAAGATTCATAAAAACCCTTATACTCACTTCTTCTGTAGATGAAGCTGGATCACGAATGATTCGCGCAAACATAGATGCATTTATGTAGATCGGGATCGGTGTATTCACTTCAAAGCAAAAGTAATGTTAATCCACTGTCTTCACTGTCAATGTCTTCAGCGGCTCAGATGTCGTGATTTGAACCTCTCACCTACGTATGACGTCAGCCGACGTACATACTGTGACTGTTACCCTTAATAAGAGTGCACAAGCTTCTTTCAAAATAAAATACCCCCTAACAAATAATAATTAAAAATAAAATAAAGTAAATAACTAAAATGTATAATCTGGTGTAACAACATAACCCTGCTACACAGGCAACAGAGCAAGTGCAATAAAAGATGTGTAACAAAACACAAAATTAGTAAAAAAAGCCTCCATCATTCGAGATATGGGGCAAAAATGCAGCTGTATGTGTTGCTGATTTACATGTTTATTATATATGATATAAAAATCAATGTCATGTAAGCAAGAATCCTGTCTCCCTGAATAGCCTATTAGCACTGTTGCAAATCTGATATTTGTCTTGTACAGCAGTTAAATAAACAACGTTTAAGTTACTAACGTTTTAGACAATACTGTCTATTATTGCTTTATTTCAACGGAAATAGTTTCAAACAAAGCCAAAGCTGAACTTTCAAGCAACTGTGTTTTTTACTGAAAGAATCTCCATTTTGAAGACTGAATAAATGACTCTTTCATTTATTAACAGTGACTTTTTTATTTTCATGTTTAAAATTATATTGTTTTTACATTTCATATTTCTACATTCAAATTTTTATTTAAAACATTATACCATTATCTACTTTTGAGCTGCATTAAACTATGTAAATATTATGCTGTCACTCGATTAACCGTTTTTATCATAATTAATCATACCCTTTTCTGTGATTAATCGCACCCTTATCGTGAAATTAAGCATGCACCATTTATCTTGTTGTATTCATTTATTTAGTTGTAAATGTACAGTGTTAAAATAAAGAAATGCATGAGGAAACACATTGTTCAGGTTTATCTCAATCATGAGCATTTATTTAACAAGTGTACAAGAACAATCTCTGACACTGAGTGCAAATGTCCCAGAGAGCATTTTACATTGACAGGGACCATATGAACTGCAGACATATCTAGCAGATACCAACAAATGATGCAAAGTAATGTCTGCTACAAAGTCAAGTTGCTTACTGTTTGTTAGTAACATTAGACACATCAAGATTTGGACAGACGTGTTGGACAGTTACCTTATATTCTCTTGGGGGACTTTAATAGCCACAATCATCTGTGTGGAGGGAAACACACTAAGAATAGAAAAGTTTATTAGTGGAAGTGACTTATGTCTACTAAAGGATGGATCTCATACCTATCTTCATGTGACAGTGACCACTTCCCTTTGATTATACCTTCAAGAATAGAAGAAGCACTAAACTTCAGAAAGCAGACTGGAATGCTTTCCAAGCCCTCTGCAATGAGAGATCCAACAATAAAACTCTATAAAATGGATCACAAATACATTGATCAAAGTAGTAGTGTTGTTTTTGGCAGCCTGTTTTCATTTTAGTTTTAGTCTAGTCTTTGTGTGAAGCTGTCATTTTAGTCACGTTCATACTCTTTTTAGTCTAGTCAAGTTTTAGTCAACTAAAAGTCTGAGCATTTTAGTCAGAATTATCCATGACTATTTTCGTCTAGTTTTAGTCGACGAAAACTGATTACTATTTTCGTCTAGTTTTAGTCAACGAAAACTGATGACATTTAGTCTAGTTTTAGTCAATGAAAATTGTATTTTAGTCTCTTTTTAGTAATGCAATTCTATTTAACCCAGTCAATATAGTATAAGTACCTAGCAGTACAGGTGAAACCAATATTTTCTTTTAGCCAAACCCATTTCAAACAAGGTTATCTTATTATATTATTGTTACCTTATAGACTCAAGAATACATCCAAAGACACTCTAATTTGAATTTACAACATTTATTTTACCAACCAAACATGTTAGAAGTACACACATATAAATTTAAATAAATAAAAACAATAAATTAAATAAAATAGCATCACATGACAATGCCAGAAAAAAATATATAACGTTACATTCAAGTTTAACAAAGAGAAACAAGGTGCTTGAATGCTCGAGCTACAATAACATACTAAAAAGTGCAAATAAAATGTGTCTGTTACTTCTATTGCTTGTAAACTGAAGTCAGATTAAGCCGGCCATCGGTCCCTTTCTCTGTCAGACTTAACTTTGTTTGTTGTCATCTTCTAAATAATGCCGCGAGTGGAGCTTCAGGAAGTGACGTCGTCTGCGTCTGCGCAGAGTGTTGCCAAGTCCCCAAATATTTAGACCCTGGAACTTTACCGGGGAACCCCCTCGAAATGCGATTGGGCTAGTTTTGAGTAGCAATTGGGCGGGTTTTGTTGCGAAAACCTGGCAACCCTGACAGCCCCTGAAGTAACGTTAAGTCACATGAAACAGAAATACTGCAAAATAATAACGCGACTAAACAAGATGAAATAACGTTATAACATTTCGTTTCATCTCGTTTTGGTCAACGAAAATGAAGAGACATTTTAGCATAGTTTTTATTTTGTAAACCACATTTAGTCTCGTTTTTATTCGTCAACGATATTGCATTATACATTTAATTATCGTCATCGTCACATGACCAGCATTTACGTTGCGTCTCGTCTCGTTTTCGTCACGTGATAAAGGTTCGTTGACGACGATATTTCGTCATAATTTTCGTTGACGAAAGCAACACTACAAAGTAGTGGATGAGACTATACCAAAAACATCTACAAAACACTTCAAAATACCAAACCCATGGTTTGATGACAAGTGTAAAAATCTTTTTTGAGGGATGGAAAACCTTTCATTATGGAGGAAAAGAACACATCATGCTTGTGAATGTTGGATACGGTGCACCATTAAGGATTGAGACTTGCTTTAGGACCTCTCCTAAAGAAAGAGAGTACTGTACAAGCCTGTACAAACCCTCTCCAGTTCATCACTCCAATATTCAATTAAGACAAATTTACACAATCCAGTCTTTTTCCCACAATATATGCATCTATATGAAACCAGACCAAGCTATATTAGACCTTTTGGAATGCGCATTAGACCACATATAGAAAACTTGGGTATACGTATATTTTGACCTCCTAAACCAGAAGCTCCTTTGTCCAGTTCCACCTTGGAGTATGGAAAATGTATATACCAATTTGGAATTGACCTGTTTTTGACATAAGAAGCCTTTTCCCCAATCATAATCCTATATACACTGATGGGTCAAAAATGGATAACCATGTATCTGCAGCATTAATAAGCGGTCATTATCAATATGGCTTTCGGATCCCAGACTACTGTTCCATCTTTACAGCAGAAACCCAAGCTCTATTACTTGCTGTGGATCATATTGAAAATGCAAAAGAAAGAAACTCTATAGTGTTCACCAACTCAAAATCCTGTTTGCAAGCACTGGAATCTTTGAAAACAAATCATCCGATAATTGTTGCCATATTTATCAAAGGAAATCAGTTGCAGAGGCTCAATTATGATATTGTTTTCTGCTGGATTCCAGGACATGGTGGAATTATTGGAAACGAACAAGCTGGCATAGCTGCAAAACAAGCTCTTACAGAAAATGTAAATGAATGCCAAATCCCGCCTTCTGACGTGAAGCCAGTAATCAACAGATTTTATTGGAGAAATGGCAAGCGGAATGGGAAGAATGTCAAAGTAACAAACTTTTTGAAATAAATTCTGTTGTAGGAACAAGATATATTTATTTTTTTGAATCTAGGCATGACCAAGTTGTGTATACAAGGTGTCGTATTGGACATACTGGATTAACTCATGGACATTTATCGAAGCACAAAAATGTCAATATCGCGGGACTCAATTGGTCTGCCCAATATTTAATGTCATGAGATGAAGGTTATTATCAGGACAAACTCTTAAGGACTTATTTTGTACGATGGACCCAGAAAGAATTTTACAAGTTCTTTCAAAAAGTACATTTAAAGAATCTTTTATAGAATTTTATACACACTTTAGTTTTATAATTGCTTTATTTAAATTTTTGTATTGTGTACTACTGTATACTGTATATGTACATATGCCATGAAATAGCCTGTGAAGCTGATGTGGTAGTAAATTTAAATCAAGTCAAAAGTCCCAACCCAAATGTGTGCAGTGCTCTTCTATGGGATTTTTGAGGGGCAGTATTTGGGATGGGTCCTAAAGTTAATTGGGATGTCTAATACCGTTTCATGCATTCTGACTTATTTACACTCCTAAAGAGCTGGATTATTATGCTAAACATGACCAAAGTTTCAAAAAACGAGTTGGACATACAGTGGTGAGAAAAAGTGTTGGCCCCCTTCCTGATTTTTTTATTTTTTTGCATGTTTGCCACACTTTAATGTTTCAGATCATCAAACAAATTTAAATATAAATCAAAGATAACACAAGTGAGCACAACATGCAGTTTTTGAATGAAGTTTTTTATTATGAAGGGAAAATGTTAACACTATTAAGATGAGGTTATAGGTCGAAATGTTTTTATGTCTGTTCCTTTGTGCCGTTGAACTGGTGTTAACATGTTTTTGTTTCTTTTTACCCTAGACCTGATGGCACTGAAAGAAGAGAGTCAAGAACTGAATGAAACGGAAGAGAAAAATGTCATGACTGGTGAAGAATCTTTTAGTAACTCACAGACTGATAAAACATAAACTAGAAACATTAATGCCCACATGAGTGTTCACACTGGAGAGATCCCTTTCACCTGTCAACACTGTGGAAAGAGTTTCAGTCGAAAAGACAGCCTTAGAGTCCACTTGAAAATCCACACTGGAGAGAAGCCTTACTCCTGCAAACTGTGTGGAAAGAGTTTCTTACTAAAAGGAAATCTTAAGACTCCCATGCGAGTTCACACTAGTGAGAAGCCATGCATATGCTCTCAGTGTGGAAAGAGTTTTATACGGAAAAGAGACCTTAATGCCCACATAAGAAATCACACCGGAGAGACGCCTTACTCCTGCGAACAGTGTGGAAAGAGCTTCATGCAAAAACAGAATCTTAATATTCACATGAGAGTTCACACTGAAGAGGATCCATTTGTCTGTGATCAGTGTGGAAAGAGCTTCAGATGTAGAGAATACCTTAATCATCACATGAGGATTCACTCAGGAGAAGACTGTTTTATATGTCATCAGTGTGAACAGAGTTAAACAGACAGGAGTCACCTTGAGAATCATGTAAAAGTTTACATCGGAGAGAAGCCTTTCTTGTGTCCTCACTGTGGAAAGGGTTTCACATACAGAGCAAACCTTGAGTATCACATAAGAGTTCACTCTGGAGAGAAGCCCTTCACCTGCACTCAGTGTGGAAGGTGCTTCACGGTTAAAGGAAACCTTAAGTTGCACATGAGAATTCACACTGGACAGAAACCGTACAAGTGTGTTCAGTGTGAAAAGAGCTTCACAATTCAAGGAAACCTTAAGATTCACATGCGAATTCACACTGGAGAGAAGCCTTACAAGTGTATTCAGTGTGACATGAGTTTCCCAAATCACATAAGCCTGAAACAGCACTTGCAAACTCATTCTGGAAAGAATTACTCATTTTCCTTAGAGTGACAAGGTTTAGAAAAAGGAGCAATCATCTGTGCATTCACTGGATAAAGTCAGTTTAATTGTGATCAATGCAATAAAAACACTGCTTATACATGCATATGCAAAGTCATGTAAATGTGAGAGCTTGTTTGTGTTCTTTCTTAAAGTATGACAATAGAAAATACATATCTGTTTGAAACCAAGACACATTGCAGCTGAACGTGAGCTTCATTAGATTGTCCACCTCATGACCACTTTTATTTGTATTATAGTTTGTTATATGCTACATCTCTTCATACTTTAGTTTTTTTTTTCTTTTGAACATGTATACTGCAGTGAGAACACCCTTCTTTTTTGCTATGCTTTCAAATTTTAAGCGGTTGAGGTAGACACGCTTTTATTTAGATTATATAGGGGTGTTGCTCATTGTCATATATGTTGGTCAGCTTTTCTGCAATGTCTTTGTGGGGTGTTTTAAATATGCTGTAAAAGAGGGGATTTCCAGAGAAAAAGCACCATAAACTGGTACTGTCCCCGAAAGTACTTTTCACACAAAAACACTTCTGAATTGATTTAAAGGGATACTCCACCCCAAAATGAAAATTTTGTCATTAATCACTTACCCCCATGTCGTTCCAAACTCGTAAAAGCTTAGTCAATCTTCGGAATACAATTTAAGATATTTTGGATGAAAACCGGGAGGCTTGTGACTGTCCCATTGACTGCCAAGTAAGTAACACTGAACGCAAAATGCATATGCTGTTCTATATCAGCCGCACCACATGTTTTTTTCATTCAAATCCATGCGTAAATAAACATAGAAAACGTATCCGTGTGGTCAGGGCTGGCCCGTGTCATAGGCGACATAGGCAGTTGCCTAGGGTGCAAAATGACTGGGGGGCGTCGCACGAAAGTATTTTTTTCTATGAATACCATCGTGCGCTCCTACACCCATATATTATGCAAAATTATTACTGACAGTTAACAATTTTAGTACTGATCGAACTGATTAAAATAATGTTAGAATAAAATTAAAGAGACAAACGAAAAATCATAAGATTTGACAACATGTCATGTTGGACTAATTTAAACACTTTCTGCATCATGACATAATTATAATACATCATAACGCATTAATTATGCATGGAGCACGCAGTTAAAATAGTTTTGCCATTTATGTGATCTGAAAATATCATTTCTAAAAAATGAGTGAAAAAGGAAAATTATCAGGGGCACAAGAAGAGACGCAAAGAAGAGGAGCAGAAAAAAGAGCCATATAGAGGTAAGAATCACAAGTTAATCACTGTGTATCAGCCCATGATGTTTATGCAGTATTTTGAAATATCCTTTAACTAGCAACACTGACAGTGGAACGTTTTTGCTGGAGTTAACTGCTTATTTAATTTTACTTTACTTTCTTTAAAATAAATTTAAGCTTCTGTGATGTTGTTTTAATTTCAGTTACATTACTGCTTGCTTTTAATTCACCAAAAAGTGCACTAAATGTCTTTTGAAACTTTTGAGCTGCAGAGAGGAGCTTTTCAAAGCTCAAGCTGATTAAACCCTACTTGAGGTCTACCACAGCCCAAGAGCTTCTCAGTGCACTTGCTGTCATCAGCATCAATAATGATGTTTCTCAGAATTTTTCATTTGATGCAGTCATTGATAACTTTGCTGCAAAGAAATCCAGGCATGTTCAGTTTTGAAACTGTTCTGTAATTCTGAAAATATAATAGGTTTTTTGCATTTTTTTGTTGATTTGCACTTTAATTTCTAATTCAATTTTTTCAGGGGTGCAAACTTGTCACCTTTCGGTGAAATTCACCGTTTTCACCTTGAAATAGGTCATTCACGTGAATCGTGTAAATCTGTAACAAAAAAAAAAAATTTTAAAAAAAAATGAGAGGGGGGGGGGGTCTCGCCGTCGTATCTGCGAGTCATCTGTGTCACGTCACCTGTAGCATTTTTTTCCCCTGTTGGCAATGGACCCGCCCTACTCTGCCTCTGATTGGCTTACCTTAATGTTGTTTCCCTCATCCAACCACTCTCACTCCTGAAGCATAGCTTTTAAGGCCCGGGTCACTTTCCGCATTCCGTTCCGTCTCGCGCACAGCCGCGTCCACACAGCTTTCAAAGTATACATGCGCAGTTACCCACTTACCTTGCGCTCTGTATACATTCACCTCGCGCATGCGCTGTTGTACGCGCACTGTCCACGTGGTCTCAAAAAATTGCCTGCACGCGGACGGGATGCGCGGCTGTCCGCGAGCCCTCCTGATGATGAAAATGACGTAATGCGGACGGTGCGCGGACGGCCGCGGAAGTATACTTCGCACTTAAGACACTGCAGGCGACTGTCCATATTTCGGACGGAATGCATTTGTATCTGCTGTTCCAGTTTAAATGGTGATTACCGTGTGAGGCTGCTGTTTATTTTTTTATATTTTTTTTGCGTGAGGCTGCTGTTGCGATAGCTATGAAGATTGTAAGTTTCGTTATCACTACATTAGTTCGCTACCCCTTGCAAAAATGCTCCTCAGTCTCGTCCTTAACATTTGTCTCACATATCAGTAAGCTATTACTCTGACATGAAGTCGAATTGAGAACTGTTCGACTGTACAGTAATATTAGTATCACTCAGCTGAAGCGGAGGCAGCGCTAAGCGGTAGCCTGTAACAAGACGAAGATTCTTTTGACTTATTATTTTCTGGAAAAAAATTATTTGATTTAAGAATTAGATATTTGGACTGGAAACAAGACAAAAAATGTAAGAAAAGCATTTTTTTGCAGTGTGTAACATTTTCTCCCTATAAAGCGAGCGGGCGGGCGGGCGGGCGGGCGGGCGGGGGGTGGTTATATAAAGTTTGTCACCTTTTTCACTCCTGACGAGTTTGCACCCCTGTTTTTTTGTGATTCTTCAGGAGACTAAGTCAAATTTGTTTATTTATAATCACAATTTATTTACTACTTATGTTAATACTTAGCAGTATGTTATATTCACTATAGCATCTATAAAGACAGCCTTCATGCTTTCAATGTGGAACTAGCCACAGCTAGACAGACCTTCTTCTCAAACCTTATAAACAGTAACTTAAACAACACTCGTACTCTTTTTGCTACTGTTGAGAGACTGACAAACCCCCCCAAGTCAGATTCCTAGTGAAATGCTCTCCGACAGCAAATGCAATGAGTTTGCTTCCTTCTTTTCAGAGAAGATCAGTAATATCAGAAAGGAGATTGGCACATCTTCCTGTAATACAGAGGTCACACAGATTCGACAGCAATCTCAAAAAGAAGTCACTATGTCTGTTTTTGAAACAATTGATAGCAAAATTTTGGAAGAAATAGTACAGCATCTTAAATCGTCAACCTGCTATCTCGACACACTTCCTACATCTTTGTTCAAAAGTGTGCTTAACAGTTTGGAAGTAGATCTCTTGGAAGTGGTGAACACCTCACTTCTTTCTGGAACTTTTCCAAACTCCCTGAAAACTGCAGTTGTTAAGCCCCTTCTGAAAAAGCACAATCTTGATAGCACCATGTTGAGCAACTATAGACCAATATCAAATCTTCCTTTCATAGGTAAGATTATTGAAAAGATAGTTTTTAATCAGCTGAACAACTACTTAAACTCAAATGAATACCTGGATAATTTTCAATCTGGTTTCCGTGTGCATCACAGTACAGAGACAGCACTCATTAAGATAATAAATGATATTCGCTTTAATTCTGATTCTGGCAAAATATCAGTGCTGGTACTGCTAGATCTTAGTGCTGCGTTTGACACGGTCGATCATAACATACTTCTAGAGAGACTGGAAAACTGGGTCGGGCTTTCTGGGTTGGCACTTAAATGGTTCAGGTCATACTTAGAAGGGAGAGGTTATTATGTGAGTATAGGAGAGCAAAAGGCTAAGTGGACGTCCATGACATGCGGAGTCCCACAAGGCTCAATTCTTGCACCGCTCTTGTTTAGCCTATATATGCTCCCACTAAGTCAGATAATGAGGAAAAACCAAATGGCCTATCACATCTATGCTGATGATACCCAGATCTACCTGGCCTTATCTCCAAATGACTACAGCCCCATTGACTCCCTCTGCCAATGCATTGATGATATTAACAGTTGGATGTGCCAAAACTTTCTTCAGCTAAACAAGGAGAAGACTGAAGTCATTGCATTTGGAAACAAAGATGAAGTTCTCAAGGTGAATGCATACCTTGACTCTAGGGGTCAAACAACTAAAAATCAAGTCAGAAATCTTGGGGTGATTCTGGAGACAGACCTTAGTTTTAGTAGTCATGTCAAAGCAGTAACTAAATCAGCATACTATCATCTCAAAAACATTGCAAGAATTAGATGTTTTGTTTCCAGTCACGACTTGGAGAAACTTGTTCATGCCTTTATCACCAGCAGGGTGGATTATTGTAATGGTCTCCTCACCGGCCTTCCAAAGAAGACCATTAGACAGCTGCAGCTCATCCAGAACGCTGCTGCCAGGATTCTGACTAGAACCAGAAAATCTGAGCATATCACACCAGTCCTCAGGTCCTTACACTGGCTTCCAGTTACATTTAGGATTGATTTTACAGCACAGAACAGCATACGCATTTTGCGTTCAGTGGATTTTCTCCCAAATGGCTCTACAGTGACGTAGAGGAGACAAATTGTTGAATAAAGTCGTTATTTTTGTTTTCTTTGTGTACAAAAAGTATTCTCGTCACTTCATAAAATTCAGATTGAACCACTGATGGCAGATGGACTATTTTGACAATGTTTTTCATACTTTTTCTGGTGAGTGTTAATTACTTGGCAGTCAATGGGACAGTCACAAACATCCCGGTTTTTATCCAAAATATCTTAAATTGTGTTCCGAAGACAAACAAACTTTTACAGGTTTGGAACGACATGAGGGTAAGTGATTAATGACTACATTTTAATTTTGGGGTGGAGTAACCCTTTAAAGGTTAGCATGTTTATCTGAAAACATTTTATTTTTATTTACTAAAGGTTTATTTACAAAAATTCACGTTGCAACTCAATAAAAAAATCAAAGTTAACTAATTAATTTGTCTTCAAAAATGCCACAGAGCATCATTACAGTGCCAAATATTTTCAGAAGAAAGCAGATCATCAATACATTTATAGTAATAAAAACTATATTAAAATTCTAGATTGCGCCAGGTTAAAAACAATGCAAAAATATTTTGTATTATATCCTGTTCAATTTTCTTTCTCCTGCCCACTTTTGTTTGTCTCACCACAAAATTAAGAATTTTTTTCTTAGAAACATTTGCTACCTAAAATGAAAATCTCTTGTGACAATACTTCATTGCACTTTTTAAAATCCTTTAAAACAGAAAACAGTAGTTTAAGTTAAAGCTTAAGAACAGCGCAAGCATGAAAAACAGTCTCTCCATCATCACAAAAAGGACACTTGGTCATCACAAAGGACCAATTTAAAGGATCGGCTTCCAGGATTTAAAGAAGTAAAAGCATTAATTGCAATAACACCATGAACAATTCTCCATTGTCTATTTGGTCAACTGTGGTTTGTAAAAAACACTCCAACTCTGTTTTTTTTTTTCTTCATAAAAATCATAAAACGATTAAAAACGCTTAAAATTAAACAAATGATTTTGAAAGAGCAAGTGAACACAAAAACATGTTTTGTGTGAACGGCAACTTACCTGCCACAACTCTGATATACAGGTGCTGGTCATATAATTAGAATATCATCAAAAAGTTGATTTATTTCACTAATTCCATTCAAAAAGTGAAACTTGTATAATGTATACATTCATTCCACACAGACTGATATATTTCAAGTGTTCATTTCTTTTAATTTTGATGATTATAAGTGACAACTAATGAAAACCCCAAATTCAGTATCTCAAAAAATTTGAATATCGTGAAAAGGTTCAATATTGAAGACACCTGGTGCCACACTCTAATCAGCTAATTAACTCAAAACACCTGCAAAGGCCTTTAAATGGTCTCTCAGTCTAGTTCTGTAGGCTACACAATCATGGGGAAGACTGCTGACTTGACAGTTGTCCAAAAGACGACCATTGACACCTTGCACAAGGAGGGCAAGACACAAAAGGTCATTGCAAAAGAGGCTGGCTGTTCACAGAGCTCTGTGTCCAAGCACATTAATAGAGAGGCGAAGGGAAGGAAAAGATGTGGTCGAAAAAAGTGTACAAGCAATAGGGATAACCGCACCCTGGAGAGGATTGTGAAACAAAACCCATTCAAAAATGTGGGGGAGATTCACAAAGAGTGGACTGCAGCTGGAGTCAGTACTTCAAGAACCACTACGCACAGACGTATGCAAGACATGGGTTTCAGCTGTCACATTCCCTGTGTCAAGCCACTCTTGAACAACAGACAGCGTCAGAAGCGTCTTGACTGGACTGCTGCTGAGTGGTCCAAAGTTATGTTCTCTGATGAAAGTAAATTTTGCATTTCCTTTGGAAATCAGGGTCCCAGAGTCTGGAGGAAGAGAGGAGAGGCACAGAATCCACGTTGCTTGAGGTCCAGTGTAAAGTTTCCACAGTCAGTGATGGTTTGGGGTGCCGTGTCATCTGCTGGTGTTGGTCCACTGTGTTTTCTGAGGTCCAAGGTCAACACAGCCGTATACCAGGAAGTTTTAGAGCACTTCATGCTTCCTGCTGCTGACCAACTTTATGGAGATGCAGATTTAATTTTCCAACAGGACTTGGCACCTGCACACAGTGCCAAAGCTACCAGTACCTGGTTTAAGGACCATGGTATCCCTGTTCTTAATTGGCCAGCAAACTCGCATGACCTGAACCCCATAGAAAATCTATGGGGTATTGTGAAGAGGAAGATGCGATATGCCAGACCCAACAATGTAGAAGAGCTGAAGGCCACTATCAGCAACCTGGGCTCTCATAACACCTGAGCAGTGCCACAGACTGATCGACTCCATGCCACGCCGCATTGCTGCAGTAATTCAGGCAAAAGGAGCCCCAACTAAGTATTGAGTGCTGTACATGCTCATACTTTTCATGTTCATACTTTTCAGTTGGCCAAGATTTCTAAAAATCCTTTCTTTGTATTGGTCTTAAGTAATATTCTAATTTTCTGAGATACTGAATTTGGGGTTTTCATTAGTTGTCAGTTATAATCATCAAAATTAAAAGAAATAAACACTTGAAATATATCAGTCTGTGTGGAATGAATGTATACATTATACAAGTTTCACTTTTTGAATGGAATTAGTGAAATAAATCAACTTTTTGATGATATTCTAATTATATGGCCAGCACCTGTATATTTATATATCTTTAGATAACAAGGGTACTATATGTCTCTTTTTTCTTAGATTCTTCATGTGCTTTAGATGACACCACATGTTTGTAGTATTTTTACTTGTAGATGTTGATATGCTGATTATTTTGTCACAGATATTATACTGTGCTTTCCCTGGTGATACTTCAGTAAAATACTCCCACACTGCTACTTTCTTCAAAGCCTTCGCCATCTGAAAATAATTTAAACATTACAATATTGAAGGTCAAGTGTGTGTTTCTTTATCTAGTCCAAAGTCATGCTTAAAGTGGCCATCTTCAGATGTCTCCACAAAGGCCAGAGTATTAATTACGTAAATGTATATGTATAGTCTCGCACTTTATTTGCTTCTATTTTAGGACACTCAATTATTACTTAATCAAAATAGGAAAATTTGTGTGACGATAAAAATAATTTATTTTTCTGTCAGCTGCATGAACGGCATGCAATTTGCTCTCTAGTCACAGGCTTTAAATATGCAACTGCGCTGCTAACGAATGTTACCAGCTGGATATGAACTAATGCAAATTGAAGGTAACAATCATGCCATTAAAAATGTGTGTATTTGAACTGCTTGAGGTACTGCTAATGTCATTGTTCTCTCAGCCTTGTCTGCAAACATACTGCTGTTCTTTCCCCACTAATGCAGCATCTAATCAACAAATTAATTACTTTATATTGACATGAAAACATGTACTGTAGTGTGCTGTATACATACAGTTTGGCTGTCTGTGTTTTAAACGTTGATCTGAAAAATCATGGAAAATGGGTATCCAATGAACCATTTAAGCTTTTTTGCTATTCAGATATTTTGCAGAGTATTTCTATTTGTTAACCGAAGAAGGTTACATTTTTTATTAAAATGTTTAAGTATTATAGTTGTTTTAAAACTAAAAGGCTACACTATTCCATGTTTGACTCAAGTTGAAAGAATAAAGAGTTAAATTTTTTATTGTCTATGCTTTAAGGTTTATAGGAATTTTAAGATGTATTTAACGATTTGAATAATTGTTACTTATTGAGTAACTAACTTACTTTTCAGGCAGAGTAATCAGAAAAGTAATTTAAATACAATATTGATGATGTAATTAGTAATTACTTTTAACACTGAAAGTAACTTACCCAACACTGGGTGGCACTATAATAAGTACTTTAACGTTTTTGCTCATATCTCCACAACTATACAGGTTACAATCCTCAATACAACTCCTCTTGATTCTCTGCGTCAAGCTGAACACAATGTATATCTTGCATTTTTGCCATGCATTAAATGATTCCACCTTTTTGAGCTTTTTTATAAACCTACTTTGTCAAACGCGTCCTAGACCATTTGTCCAATTAATGCCAAATGTTGTATGTATCATCTAGAGACCCTGATGACAAAAAAAATATCAAAAGAATTCAATTTGGATTCATCAAATGGTTTAGAAGATATAGTTTGAAAAGTGCATGGAGTAATGCTACAAAATGTTGGCGTATATTTTCTCTAAATGGTTTGACAAATTCATCTGATAACTCTGTCATTAATGTCTATAGATGATACATGCAAAATTTTGTGTGAATTAGTCACGTGGTTTAAGAGGAGATATAAAAATAAGTTTTTGTCCACTCAAAATGGCTAACGGTCTACAAAATGTTGTACTAATGTTGACCACTAGAGGGAAACAGGATAATAAATCTTTTTTCTATCAGGTTCCATCACTCTGAATAACAAATATATATGTGAAAATATATAGGTGAAAGCTGTGCGTTTCATATACTTAGGTATATTTTTGTCGTCCTTTACTTTACATTTAAATGTACCAATTGATGTTTGAAGTTCACACTGATAATACTCAGAAGGTAACTGACATTGTGTACGCAGATTTATTACTAGGTGAAATTAGGAAGGTAATCCTACAATGAAATTGGTTTAATGTTTAAGTAGGCCAATTTGTTTGACGTTCAATTTACATCAAATCTGTTTTTGTGATGTCTTTTCAACATCAATTGCCCAATGGGTTGTGCTTGGACCCCGATAATTGCCGCTTGTATGAATGAATGAAATTTATTTCGAACTATTAAAAAAAGAAAGAAAGAAAACAAAATAATAAATAAACGCTATTAAAATCAATGAAATAAAATGTTAACATCATAGTCAACCCGTTCGAAAAGGGATAGGTAGAAGCCCTAGGCTTATCAGATCCTACCCTCAGTATTTACCAATACCAAATCACAATCAGAGAAGATAGATCAGATATACCATTTTGAATAATACAAAAATACTACTCCAATTTACATCCTACTTTATCTATCTATTAAGATAAGGGAGAACAAACAGAAACAAAATCAAGCAGCATTAACAACAATGTTGAATTATCACTTTCACCCCCCCACTTCTGTACTTACCAAAAATAAATCTTTTGTACCTTTTTTTAAAAAATTGCAACACATTTACAATTTATTTGATAGATTTGTTTAAACTAAACTGTAGCTATTTATGCTGTAGCTATTTAGAGTGTCTGCAAGACAGCAAATGGCAGTGTTGGTGTTACGGTGCGTCAGCGGAGGTTGCTGTCCAGTGCTGCTGCTTCTAACGGCGTGCTGCAGCTCTTCATTCTGCGATCGCGCTGCGACCTCCCCTGGGCACTTCAGCGCTTCTCTAAAAGAGCAATCTCTAAAAGAGCTCCACGAGCGACGGGCGTCTTTTTAAAGATGGCTTCCCGCTCGTGCGTTTCTGGATGTGGTCGTTCCCTGGCTTCATCTGACGGTCACGATTGCTGTGTCTCGTGCTTGGGGGGCGCCGAGGGCAGGCGGCGTCCCTGAAACAGGCGACCCGGAGCCTTTGGATCCTGGTCTTTAGGAGATGGTGACCGCACCACTCCTTCCCCCGGAAGAGGGCCGGGTGGAGAAACTTTTGTTTCCTTTTTGTTCTGTTCCACCACTGGCTCCCCAGCCAGTGGTACCCAAAACCCCCAAAAAAGAGCAGTTTCCTTTTTCTCCGGGTCCCAAGAGGGAGAGGATGGCAGTGCACGAGACACAGTCTCCACACTCCCGTCCCCCTCTCCTTTTACCAGTGGGCAGCAGGGTCCGGTCCGAGGATGCGATGCCTTCTCCCGCGCCCCCTGCCCAGCCGTGGAGCCAGGTATGTGTCGCACCGCGCACTCAGACCCAACTTCGGGACACGCTGCCTACCGAGTCGGGTCCCTGTGCTTCACTTCGCTGCCCCACCACGGGCACGTCGGTGGCTTCCCTGGTCCCGCTTGTACGGTCTCTGGGGGCCTGGCTAGCGCTCACCAGGCCATCTCGCTGGCTCCTGAGAACCATCAGACTTGGCCACGCGATTCAGTTCGCCCGGCGTCCTCCCAAAGTTCAGGGGCGTTCGGTTCACCTCTGTGTTGAAAAAAGATGCCCATGTCTTGCGTGCAGAAGTCGCGGTCCTGCTGGCAAAGGACAAGATAGAGCCGGTCCCTCCAGCCGAGATGAAGTCAGGGTTCTACAGCCCCTACTTCATCGTACCCAAGAAAGGCGGTGGGTTACGACCAATCTTGGACCTGCGCGTTCTGAACCGGGCCCTTCACAAGCTCCCGTTCAGGATGTTGACGCAGAGACGCATCTTTCAATGCATCCGACCTTTCGATTGGTTCACAGCGATCGACCTGAAGGACGCATACTTCCATGTCTCGATCCTCCCTCGACACAGACTGTTTCTCCGCTTTGCGTTCGAAGGGCGAGCATATCAGTACAAGGTCTTCCCCTTCGGGCTATCCCTGTCGCCTCGTGTCTTCACCAAGGTCGTGGAGGCAGCCCTCGTTCCATTAAGGGAAGCAGGCATTCACGTTCTCAACTACCTCGACGACTGGCTCAGTCTCGAGCGCAGTTGTGCAAACACAGGGACACGGTGCTCAGCCACCTCAGCCGGTTGGGGCTTCGGGTCAACTGGGAAAAGAGCAAACTCTCCCCTGTGCAGTAGGGCTGTGACGGTGGCAGATTTTTACCACCGCGGTGGTAATGGACCAACAACCGCCGGTGGTGCGGTGTTGTGTATATTTATATATATATAATTCTGAAACACAAACATAAATAAATGAGACTCAATCATCTATTAAAAAACGTACGTGTTTATTTTAGCACTTCTGTCAGTGAACAATCAGCCTGCAAAACACTAAAATAAATATCAAAGAAATAATACAGTTAAATAGGAAAGTAGCCTTAAATAATGCGAGCGGCGCGGCGAGAACTCATTCTAATCAGTGATGCTGTCCACAGATGCGGCGCGATACAACACGACAAATCCCTCACAGTAAACTGCCTTGTTCTATTTATGACATACTGACACGAAGTTCAAATGTCCTGTAGACAGACTCAACCTGTTGTGTTGCGACACGGCGTCCGGTTTAGACACGGCTCCAGTGTTGCCAGATTGGATGGACGATTTCCAGCCCAAAAGCTCACAAAAACCGCCCAAAACTTTAACTGTCAAAATAATGCGATATAATGTAAATCAAGGTTGATAAGAGCCATTTTTAACTCCTTATAATGAAATAATGACGACAAAATAATATAAATATAATGCTAGATAAATTTCCCATGGATCAAATCGGGGCAAATACATTAAAGAGAACTACCAAATATGATTAAAATATGCAAGCAGACACTGTCAAAACGGCAATCAATGTCAACTGTCAGAATTTAAATGCAAACAAGTGCCCAATATAAGTGATCGTAATTATAGGAATTTCACACTCGTTCATGCACACATGACAGTCAAAGCTGTCATTCTGTATGATAATCCGACAATAAAAAAAATTAACAACAATACCTTCGTGTCGCTCTATAATTTCACACAGAAGTCTTTCATGAAGTTCATATGTAGAACTTTACACAGTCAAAACTAAGTCCAGCATTTTTAAAGGATACCAATCTGGACCGTTTAAAAGATAAAAGACAGGATCGTATAGATATAAATAGATTTTGATTAAATAATTTAACTGTGCTCTGATTTCGGAGTTGCAGTGATATAGCCTTCATGTCATCTCCGCAACAGGTGTAATTCACGTTTTGAAACACTCTCCACTCTTTACCATCGAACTTATATTTAGGCATTATGATCACTTACAGTTATACATTCAAAATCAGATCCGTTATCGCTCTAAAAATCCGTCACTCATGAATCATCACGTCTGTCTGCGATTGGCTAAAACATCAGCACCAGTCTCTCTGCAGGTGCGTGTGTGTTTAGTAACTTTGTGATGACTGATTGGATGCATGCAGTATGGATATATATGCACACTTGGGCTTGTTTGTTAACCAATTATCCTATACAATTTATATGTTTTGAAAACCGCCAAACTAACTTTTTCTCAAACTGCCGGGAACCCGCCCAATCTGGCAACACTGCACGGTTCACTGTTCCGCCACCAAGCAAGCGGCCGCATTAACTCCTCGTCTGCACGCGCTCTCTGTGGAATAGGAATCGCGGCGTATGTTGCCACATTTCTTGTTGGCATCTTCCATTTACTGCTGTCTCGCTCGTATTTGGCCAGTTTGGAGAAAGCCTCACCAACACAAACCTGACCATCCGGGCGTTTGCGATCACGTGAACTTGAAGACACTTGTACAAACGCGGATGGGTGACATGAATGGAAATGATTCCAGATCGGCGATGTAGTATTTGGTTTCCCAACAAGGTCCATCACTCAAAATACATTTGCTGAATGCAGAATAAACTGTATTTTCCTGCCTCAAACCTGCCAATCTAATGGAAACGCCGTGTATGGCGTTTGAGGTAATTTGTGAATTAGCATAGATTTATAGTCTAAATAAAACAATTTGCAACCGTTACTATATTACACTTGTATACAAAACTTTGTATTATGCTTGTTATAAAGTGTGTGACGTCACGTGCACTACCGCCGGTGGCAACAGACAACCGCGGTGACGACCAACCACCGCGGTGACGCGGTTGTCACAAAGACCGTCACAGCCCTACTGTGCAGCGGATCTCTTTTCTCGGCATGGAATTGGTCTCGGTCAACCTCACAGCACATCTCTCAGTAGAGCGTGCTCAGTCGATGCTGAACTGCCTGGAGTCTTTCCAGCGCAAGAGGGCGGTTCCACTGAAACGGTTTCAGAGGCTCCTGGGGCATATGGCATCCACAGCTGCTGTCAAGCCGCTCGTATTGCTTCATATGAGACCGCTTCAGCGTTGGCTTCACGACCGGGTCCCGAGATGGGCATGGCGACGTGGCACGTACCGGGTCTCAGTCACCCCGTCCTGCCGTCAGACCTTCAGCCCGTGGTTGGATCTTGCATTTCTTTGGGCAGGAGTTCCCCTAGTGCAAGTGTCCAGGCATGTTGTTGTATCAACAGATGCCTCTGCCATGGGCTGGGGTGCCATGTGCAACAGGCATGTAGCTGCCGGGCTCTGGACAGGGCCCCGACTGCAGTGGCACATCAATTGCCTCGAGTTGCTAGTGGTATGGCTTGCTCTGCGCCGCTTCAAAACGCTGCTACACGACAAGCATGTACTGGTCCTTACGGACAACACTGCAACCGTTGCGTACATCAACCACCAAGGCGGTCTACGCTCCCGTCGCATGTCGCAACTCGCCCTCCATCTCCTCCTTTGGAGTCAGAAGCATCTGAGGTCGCTTCGTGCCGTTCATGTCCCAGGCAAGCTCAATCGTGCAGCCGACGAGCTCTCACGTCAGCCCGCCCTTCCGGGAGAATGGCAACTCCACCCCGAGGTAGTCCAGCTGATTTGGAGACGATTTGGAGATGCTTCGGGGACGCTCAATTAGACCTGTTTGCCTCCCCGGACATGTCCCACTGCCAGCTGTTTTACTCCCTGTACGAGGGGACCCTCGGCACGGACGCGCTGGCCTCAGGGCCTACGCAAATATGCGTTTCCCCAGTGAGCCTTCTCGCACAGACCCTGTGCTAGGTCTGGGAGGACGAGGAGCAGGTCCTCTTGGTGGTGCCTCGTTGGCAAATTCCTCTGAGGAGGGATCTCCTTTCTCAGAGAGGGGACACCCTCTGGCACCCGCGTCCAGACTTGTGGAATCTCCACGTGTGGTCCCTGGAAGGGACGTGGAGGTTCAAGGTGGGCTACCTCCAGCGGTAGTAAACACCATCACTTCAGCTAGAGCCCCGTCTACAAGACACGCTTACAGGCTAAAGTGAAACCTGTTCGTCGATTGGTGTTCTTCCCGCCAGGAAGACCCCCGTAGATGCCCGATCAGGGTCGTGCTCTCTTTCCTGCAAGATGGGTTGGAGCGAAGGCGGTCTCCCTCCACCCTCAAAGTGTATGTTGCTGCTATTGCCGCACATCACGATGCAGCAGACGGTATGTCTGTCGGGAAGCAGGACTTGTAAGGATCAGGTGGTGAACTTGCAAGCACTGCCCCGGGAGGAGGCAGACCCAGCCATTGCTCTGCTCTGTCCCGTCCGTGGACCGCACACAGAGCTTCAGGACCTCAGACCAGCTCTTTGTCTGCTTCGGAGGACAGCAGAAGGGAAAGGCTGTCTCCAAACAAAGACTTACCAGGCACGACGCTTGCCGTGCCCCCTCGGAGTAAGAGCACACTCTACGAGACGATTTGCTTCTTCTTGGGCATTGGCGCGGGGCGCCTCGATAGCAGACATCTGTAGAGCTGCTGGCTGGGCGACACCTAACATGTTTGCGAGGTTCTATAATCTGTGTAGAGCCCCTGTCCTCCCGTTTACTCGCCTCAGGTGGCCAGTAACACCGGACCTGCTCGGTATCAATCACGCTTGCTGTGCAATTCCCCTCTATGGACCGGATACGTGCGCAATAGTGCCGTTTTCATAGGGATCCCATTTACGTCAGTCACTTGACATTACATTGAACGTGACTGACTGAAAGGGAATGTCTCGGTTACGTATGTAACCCTCATTCCCTGAAGGAGGGAACGGAGACGTAATGTCCCGTCGCCACAGTTGCTGTACCACCGCTGTACGGCCGGGGCACAGTCTCGGCTCCTCATCGAAAAACTGATGTGCGTTTGCACGCGTTCTCCTCTTATACCCGCGCTGCGGGGCGGGGTGCACGGGGCGAAACACGCACGCCAACTGTCATTGGCTTGTTTTGTTAACACTCGAAGGTGATTGGGCTCTCGGGCGAGATCCCATTTACGTCAGTCACTTGACGTTACGTCTCCGTTCCCTCCTTCAGGGAACGAGGGTTACATAGGTAACCGAGACGTTACTTTCTATTCTTATTTTTAATCAAAAAGTATACTAATAGTGGTCTTGAACAAACTTTTTGTAAGGGTATCTTTTTTAAATAAAGAATACAAACAGGGTCACAATTGAATGACTTATCATATATTTATAAGTCTGCTGTTTTTATTACACCAATCACAATTGAACTGTCTTTCTCCAGAGTGAATGCATTATTTCTAAACCTTTTGTTACATGGGAAACGAGGAATTCTTTCCAGAATGAGTTTGCAAGTGCCGTTTCAAGCTTATGTGATATGTGAAACTCATGTCACACTGAGGACACTTGTAAGGCTGCTCTCCAGTGTGAACTCTAATATGAGTCTTAAGGTTTCCTTTATTTGTGAAGCTCTTTCCACACTGAGGGCAGGTGAAAGGCTTCTCTCCAGTGTGAAATCTCACGCGAGTCATCAGATGGCCATTTGATGTGAAACTCTTTCCACAGTGATGGCACATGTAAGGCCTCTCCCCAATGTGATTTTGTACATGATTCTTAAGTTGATTCCTGTCAGCAAAACTTGTCTCACAAAAATTACATTTAAATAATTTCTCTCTTGAGTGAATACTCATGTGATACTTAAGGCTTCTTTTCTGTTTGAAACCCTTTCCACACAGTTCGCAGGTGTAAGGCTTCTCTCCAGGGTGAACTCTCATGTGAGACATTAGATGGCCATTTTCTGTGAAACCCTTCCTACACAGTTTACAGGTGTGAGGCTTCTCTCCAGTGTGAACTATCATGTGAGTCATCAGATGAGCATTTGATGTGCAACTCTTCCCACACAGTTTGCAGGTGTGAGGATTGCCTCTGGTGTGAATTTTCAAGTGGGCTGTAAGTTTCTTTTTCAGTGTAAAACTCTTTCCACAGAGAGGGCATATGAACGGCTTCTTTCCAGAGTGAACTCTCATGTGGCCATCAAAGTTTTCCTTTTGACTGAAACATTTTCCACACAGTTTGCATGTGAAAGGGCCTTCTACAGTGTGAATTCTCATGTGGCCATTAAGACTCTCCTTTTGACTGAAAATCTTTCCACACTGAAAGCATATGAACAGCTTTTCACCAGAGTGAATTCTCATGTGAGTCTTAAGACTTCTTTTTAGTTTGAAACACTTCCCACACCGTTTGCATGTATAAGGTTTGCGTTTGTGGATATTCAAGTGGCTTGTAAGGTTTTGTTTTCCACTGAAACTCCTTCCACAGTGTTGGCAGGTGAAAGGTCTCTCTTCAGTGTGAACTCTCATCTGGACTTCAGGCTTTCTAGTTTCTTTTTTACGAGTCTGAGAATAACTAAAAGATTTTTCCCCATTCATGACATCATGACATTTCTCAGTTTGACTTTTTTTTCCCGTTTCATTCAGTTCCTGACTCTTCTCTTTCAGCGCCATCAGGTCTTGAATGAAAAGAAACAAAAACAAGTTAAGACCAGTTTATTGGCACAAAGCAAAAGACATGAAAATATTTAGATATTTAAAACATCAAATCCAACAACATGTATGCTAGATCCCATACCCACTGAAAATGTAACCTGTAATCTCAGAACCTCGTGTCCTTAACTCTTTGCTTTCTCTAGGACAGGGGTTTTCAACCTTTTAGGACATGCGCCCCCCCAAGTTTGTCTAATTTCAATCGCGCCCCCCCCCCATCTGCCCTTGTGAAAGGAGAAACAAAATATCAAAATATTTTTCTTTTGCTCTTTTTGATTAACATTATTTACACAAGAAATGCACAGATCCATTATACTGATGTACATTTGATATTTACTTTACTGTTTACGTTCACTTGAAACAACCGACTGTGCTTACGAGGATACTCCTCAGGACAGCCACTGGTATACACCTGCTGTCTGGGGCTGTTCACATGTCGCACCTAAAAACGCGTGGAAAACGCCAGACGCGTCGCTTTCTCCTTCTTTTCAAAGCGCTCTGTAGCTTGCGCTCCCCTGGCGTCTGCCATTGCTAAGCAACCATGAACTGCGCTCTCCTTGAAGACGTGGAAGTTTCAGCAAAGAATAAAATGGATTTCCAGCACTAAAAATCGATTGCAGTAGCTCTGCTACTATATTTATTTAAAAATGACTATCCACGTACAGCTATGATCAGCTGTTCCTTCATCTTGGCTGAGCTTTCAATGTTGTTACGTGAAAGGATGAAGCTGATTGGTTGGTTCTTGTCACATGACCTGCTGTGCGCTTGCGGCATTCTCGATGCGGCGCGGACGCGCCTGGAAAAAACGAGCGCGTCGCTTCCATTATGAGCACGCATACCGCGCGTCTACATTTGAAATAACGAACTTGAACGCGCAAAAGACGCGATATGTGAAGGCTAAACCCTAAATAAATCTTCATAAATCTTCAAGGCAATGTCTCTGAATTAATTGATGCTCGCGCCCCCCTTGACAGGTGCTGGCGCCCCCCTGGGGGGGCGCGCCCCACAGGTTGAAAACCCCTGCTCTAGGACACGTCCCAAATACCAACAAATACCAAATAAAGCGATTTGTCTTTGATTAAATCTAATTTGTGCTTAAGTGGGCAGTTGTGGCCTAATGGTTAGAGACCCTACAGACTTGTAACACCGAAGGTTGCGGGTTCGAGTCTCAGGTCCAGCAGGGATTGTAGGTGGGGGTAGTGAATGTCCAGCGCTCTCTCCACCCTCAATACCACAACTGAGGTGAGATCCTTGAGCAAGAACCGAACCCCCAACTGCTCCCCGGGCACCGCAGCATTGGCTACCCACTGCTCCGGGTGTGTGTTCACAGTGTGTGTGTGTGTGTGTTCTTTGACTTCTCACTGCTGTGTGTGTGCACTTGGATGGGTTAAATGCAGAGCACAAATTCTAATACTTGGCCACACGTCACGTCCTTTCCATTCAAAGTGGCAAACAGTACCACGTTTATTTTCGATTTTGTTTAGATGAAGTCTCTAAACTTATCCTATCCAGCCACCCTACAACCTACCCTCTAGACCCAAACCCTTCACATATCATGCAAGCTATTTCCCCTGCACTTATATCTCTATTCACACACATCATCTCTTCTCACAGGCATTTTTCCCAACCCAACTGATAAAAAAACGACACTAAACACATCACTTTTTGAGAGCTACAGACCCGTCTTTCTCCTCCCGTTCATCATTGGGCATCACCGGAACTGCACTCCACTGGTTTGAGTCTTTCCTCACAGGTAGCTCCTTCGGGGTGTCTTTGGGAGGAGAGGTATCCAAATCACATAAAATGGTCTCTGGAGTTCCTCAGGGATCAGTTCTTGGGCTCCTCCTCTTCTCTATATACACCACATCACTAGCACCCATAATTCAGGCACACGATTTTTGCCACCATTGCTATGTTGATGACACAGTTCTACCTCTCATTTTGACCAGATGATCCAACGGTACCTGCTCGGATATCAGACTGCCTGACGGACATCTCAGCGTGGATGAAGGAACATCACCTGCAGATCAACCTGGCAAAGACAGAGCTTCTCATCTTCCCAGCCACCCCATCAGTACAATACCAGTTTACCATCCAGCTGTTCGGCCAGGAATCTTGGGGTGATCCTTGATAATCAGATGACCTTTAAAGATCATACTGCAAAAACAGCACAATCTTGCAGGTTTGCACTACACAACATCAGGAAGATCAGACCCTTCCGAACAGAGCATGCAACACAGCTTCTTGTCCAAGCCCTTGTCATTTATAGGCTGGACTATTGCAATGATCTTTTGGCTGGACTTCCAACATGTGCAATCAGACCTCTACAAATGATTAAAAATACAGCAGTATGTCTTGTTTTCAATGAACCCAAGAGAGCCCATGTCACACTGCTTCTCATTTCCCTGCACTGGTTACAAGTCACAGCTTGCATCAAGTTCAAGTCGTTGGTGCTTACTTACAGAACAGCCACAGGCTCCTCACCCCCTACCTCCGCTCTCTCCTAAGCATCTACATCCCCTCCAGAAACCTGCGGTCGATTAACAAGCGGTGGCTCCAGGTCCCATTACAGAGAGGAACAAAATCACTCTCCAGGACGTTCTCGTTCACCGTTCCCTGTTGGTGGAATGACCTACCTGACTCCATCAGGACAGCCAAATCCCTCACAATCCTTCACATATTCTGCTCTCTTTTATCCTTATCCCTTCCTGCCCTAGCTTTTACTATTTGAATGATGACTGAAACCTTGTATAACGGACACTTTTCTTGTGTTTATTGCCAACTTAAGGGAAATCGCTTATTGTATTCCTCAATTGTAAGTCGCTTTGGATAAAAGCATCTGCCAAATGAATAAATTGAAATGTAAAATACCACCCACTATAAAAACCCGCAGTAGAGCACTGCACTGAACAGATTTGTGTTGGGATTCTGTGTGTGGGTTACAAATATACAGCTGAAGAATGGAATTTACAAATGAAGTTCAGAAAATAACCAGTAGGTTTTTAGTAGGTGTTGTTTTAACAAAAAACAATGCCTGATATTCAGACAGATTTTCCAGTTGTTAATGAAAAAAATGGAAAGAACTAGACTTTGTAAATTGCAAAAATATAAAAAATGCTTGATTTACAGCAGACTCAAATCTGGCACCTCTGGGTTAAGGTCTAATCCGTTCTCCCTGGTCAGTAAGCTTCCTTCAAAGATAAAGTACTTCTTCCTGCACATACTTGTTGCTGGATCTGTCTGCTGCTTTTGACACAGTTAACCACCAGATCCACCTGTCCACTCTCATAAAGGTGGGCATCTCAGGAACCACACTCCGGTGGTTCAAGTCTTACCTCTCAGGTAGGTCCTTCAGAGTGTCTTGGAGGGGTGAGGTTTCTAAGTCACAACTTCTTGCTACTGGGGTTCCTCAAGGCTCAGTGCTTAGACCACTTCTCTTCTCCATCTACATGTCATCATTAGGATCTGTTGTTCAGAAGCATGACTTTTCTTATCACTGCTATGCTGAAGACCCTCAACTCCACTTCTCATTCCTACAAGATGATCCGATGGAAGCTGTTCGCATTGCAGCCTGTCTGACAGACATTTCTGACTGGATGCAGGACCATCACCTTCAACTCAACCTTGCTAAGACAGAACTGCTCGTGGTCTCATCCAACCCCGCACTTCATTACAACTACTTTATACAGCTAGTTTCATCCACCACAGCTCTTTCCAGGACAGCCAGGAACCATGCAGTTGTGATTGATGATCAGTTAAGCTTCACAAACCATATTGCTACTACTGCCTGATCTTGCAGATTTGCCTTTTACAACATACAAATTGCGTTTTACAACATTAGAACATTAGAAAGATAAGACCCTTCCTATCAGAGAAGGCCACACAACTCCTTGTCCAAGCTCTTGTTCTCTCCAGACTGGACTATTGTTATGCTCTCTTGGCAGGTCTTCCAGCATGTACTATCAAGCCTCTGCAACTGATTCAGAATGCGGCAGCTAGAGTTGTCTTCAACGAGTCAAAGAAAGCTCACGTTACACCTCTCTTCATCGGTTTACACTGACTGCCAATAGCCGCTAACATCAAATTCAAGCTACTGATGTTTGCCTACAGGATAGAATTCTGACGTTTGGTAATATTTCGCGATTCCTTGATTTATATTGGTACAGGCTCTATATAACGCATACACGCATATGCCTCCTTCGATTAAATATAGCCAAAATCCATTGCCATGACTTATCGCGAGAGGAAAAAAATTACGTTTTAGTCGCATAACATCGGGTAATAGAAATGCCATTACTGTCATTCAGTAATCCAGTTCAAGCACTATAGACATATTTAACACACTCTCCTGCACCAAACATGAATCTGCCATTCATCTATAACGTACTAGATTTGCAGTTTTTATAAAGAATTTTTAAAATTAAATATTGAATATTGTCAGCTTCCATGTGCATCAAAAAAAGATGACAAAAATAAAAACAGCATTAATTACTTTTCTTTCTCAAAAGGGTAAAGAATTTTTCAGTTTTATTTCCTTATTATTTCCAGGAGTAAATGTGTTTTAATCAGTATTCACGGAAAGAAAGTAATGTTTACAAGATTCCATTATGACCAAAAAAAGGAATCTTGCATAATTAAGTGATAGAAATTAATGAATTTCATTCGATTTAATCCACACAATAGTTGTTTTGTTTGGCTATTTTCTTATATAAATTAATTACATGTCATTAATTCTGTTGTGGGACAAATAACAGACAGATAAAGAGATGCAAGACACAGAATGACTGGAGAAAGACTTTGAGAATGAAAACCAACCTGTTTGTTCTTCAGTATCTTCATGTTTGACTCTGAATGTTTCTTCAATCTTCATGTCTTCACTCTCCTCTTTAATAAAAATCATCTCTGTTTGTTCTTCAGTATCTTCATGTTTAACTGTGAAAGCTTCTTCAATCTTCAGGTCTTCTCTTTCCTCTTTAATAAACACCATCTTTATAACCGTGTGCTTCAGCAGGAGTTTTTCTGTGTTTAAGATGAGAATAATTAACAGACAGATCTCTGTGTGCGTCTCAATCAGCTCCCTAGTTCAGTAGTCAGCACACTAGTAAGCTCCCTAGTTCAGTAGTCAGCACACTACTAAGCTCCCTAGTTCAGTAGTCAGCACACTAGTAAGGGAGTCAGTCAGAGTGAGAGTTGATGGATTAGTAGAGCTGCTTGATTTAGGGATGGAAAAAAATCTTAATTGTGATTTTCTGGTTCAAATATGATTTTAACCAACCAGGTTTGTTGTGATTCTTTGTAGGGATGCACAATCTAGCACAACATTTTCTGCTTTTATATTATTATACAAATATATTAAACAAACTTTATGTAACAAAATTTTTACTAAAAACCTAAAATAAGGTCTTTATATGACAATATAATAATTACAAAATAACATTTATTTCACAGAAAACTTATTTTACAAAAACTGGGGACATCTGTTAACATGCAAGCAGCCTTTGATTATAAATCATTAGAGATCTAAGGATTTATTATGAAATTAAAGCTAAGCCTTCCAGCCTCACAAACAAGAAGCATTTCTGATTATTATCAGTGTTTAAGGTTTCCTTGATAAATGGAGAATTCAAAAGAACAAAATTGATCTGAAATAGAAAACGCGACGCACCTTTTCTGTTGTTTACTCACAAAAACGGTTCAGTACTTTTATTTATTCACTTTACTCATAAAAAACTATGTTCATTAGTGTTATTAGACACATTATAACGTTACGTGAATAAATAATTAATTAATTTGTAAGTTCTCTATAAAACTGTCTGAACGGGCTTTACTGATTTAAAGGATTAAAAACAAACCTCTCTTCAGCAGAATCAGATGCAGGAGCGCGGCGCAGCCTTATGACGTCACGTCACCACACCAAAATAAAAGTCCTGTTCGCACGCTAAAAATAATAAAATAAATTCACATGCAAAAATAAAACCTTCAAATGATAAGATAAAGGACTGATTCAAAGGATAAATCACAGATTCCCAGAGCTATTAATACCACTGATATTTTTTCTTCTTCTCAAAAGCTTTTGGCTTATATCTAAATGTAAGCAAGTGTGAAGTGATTTGTGATATTCTCAATCGGGGATAAATTCCAGTTTCTTGATAAATTTAAAATAACTAAATACTTACACCTGGGTGAAAGGGGGCTTGATATCAGTGCTTTTCAAGCACATGCTATTTTCAGACGACATTAATCTACTCTTCATTAATCACGTTGTTGTTCTTGTGTTAATTACAGATGTGTTGATGACATTAGTTTTTAATAGTTATTTTCCCTCATCTTTGATTAGAGTTGGTGATTTATTTTGCCAGATAAGCACTATATTGGTGTTTCTCAGATCATCTCTGCGGTGTTTGGTGTAGCTCTCATGAAAGGATCTCTCCAGTGTTGGGAAGGTTACTTTGGAAATGTAGCAGGTTACAGATTAGGGAAGGGAAGGGAAGTGGTGTGTGGCCAAGTATGGTGACCCATACTCAGAATTTGTCCTCTGCATTTAACCCATCCAAGTAGTGGTGCTACGGATCACAAAACTCACGGTTCGGATCACGGTTCGGATTTTGAGTCACGGATCGGATCATTTTTCGGATCAGCAAAAAAAAGTTGCTTTACTACTAAAGTCAGTAATAAACCAAGAACAATTACACAAATTAATTCGATTTTCAACCAATAGATAGATTTCCAGCCTACAACATAAAATTATAAATAAAGACAGTAACAGTAGTATTCAGGTGCAGAAATGTAAAAATTAAGTGTAAAACACAATAATGCTTACTGCATAAGTTAAATACAGATGATTAGCAGACAGAAGCAGGTGTTATAGGCTGCTGTCTCTTTAAGACTAAATGCTCGGACCAAATACTGACACACATCCGGTTTCTTTCTCGGCTGTATACGTTAACTTAAGACATAACTGACTGTGTTTTCCAGAATACTTGCCAAAACGGGTATTTTAACATAACTTTGTGCGTGTGTGTGTGTGTATGTATCCATCCGTTGAGGCGTTGTCTGAAACGCGGTATCTAAATCACGCCTCTCTTTCTCACGCGCTCTCTCTGCGTGTGCGCGCATCAGTGTGTGCGGCAGCGGCTGAGTGCAGAAAACGGAGCGCGTGCAAATGATAAACTTTCACTCTATGTTAAACTTACCAGTTGATCCGCGAATCACATGTGTGCCGAACCGTGGGGACTGGTCCGTACGGATCACGGATCATCTATGATCCGTTGCACCCCTACAATTAAGTGAGAATCATTCTGCTTACTCATTTACAGAAAACAATACATTGATTACAATTTTTTAAGACATGTTTTGTGATTGAAAGCCTGTATGCGAGGAAGTGACAATGTCCTTGAATATTAAGTGATTCTCACCTGAGACACAAAGGGCCCTCCCCTAAAGCTGCTAATGGCCCATCAGTGTGACTGACTTTGAGGCAGGTAAGAGAGAATGTGAGGAGATTGAACAAATGTTTTTTTTTAATTATTTGTATTTTATTTACAACACCGTATAATCAAAACATACATAATGAAGGTCAAAGACACATTATTGTGCACACTGATCTAACCACAGAGATGTGAACAGACTTTGAGTCATTCCTGCAACAGATTCTGTTCAACAAGTGACAAGTAAATCATGCCTGATATTTACGTGTGTTATTTGAGTGTTTCTGCTACTTTCCATGGATTCAAGAAGAAAAAAAAACATAATCAGTGGTCAAGGAGCTTGTTTTACCATATAATATCAGTGTAGTTGGACATCTGATTCTGAGTTTGAAGAAAGTCATCAGGATTCATCATCTGTGGTGCAGGTATCTGATTCAATAAAATACAAACAACCAAAACATTTGTGAGCATGTTAATATCAGGAGCATCTTTTTATATATGTTTTATAGACTCACGCATGCTTTGTACTATCGTAAACAAAAAAATACATTTTATATCTGAGAAACTAATTATTATTGTTTAGAAAAAACGAACTATGATTTTGTAGTCATATAGCCTAGTATGTATGGCTTTGTACTACAAAAGATGTACTTTGTACTATAAAAAAGGATATTTTATATCTGAGAAACTAATTATTATCGTTTAGCACGCTATTAAATCCGTTTGTGAACATTAAACATTTTTCTAAACATTGTAGCATTCATATTGTCGTTTGGGAAAACAAATAAACGTGTTCAAGTTTGAGTCACAATAACACGTTAACTAATGCAAAAAAAGAAACATTACTTACTAATCAGATCGCTCTTCTCTTCTGGATGAACTGTTGCTCTTATTTTGAGGCAAATCCAGCTTTTATTCAGCGTGTCTTCTTCCAGAAACGAACAGTAATGTTAGCGCGAGGAACGATCTTTGTTTATGGGCGTCTCCACAAGCACGTGGCTCACGCAGCTATTTACATGTGAACGCGAGGGGGCGGGATCGCATTAGAAATAATGAGTTAGACGGGACAGACTGAACATCGTGTTGGTTTCATACGGATTACTTCATCACAGAATGTTTGTTTTCGATAAGACTTACTTCATTTCAAAGTAGACACTTCCAGCTTTCTATAGATATAACTCCCATGTCCGTGTGTTGAGTTTTCGCTGAGTTACAGCTCATTTTAGTGACGTATTTTGAAGAGCAGCTCGCGGAGATGGAGAAGACAGAGAGCGCATCCTGTTTGTTTTCTTTTTTTTTTCCAAAACCACAAAGTTTTGTTGTTATTGTGAGTGTACACAAAAATAATAGACACTTCAAAGTTTCAATTGATGTATAACACTTATCTGTACGACCAAAATCGACGGAGTATTTTTAATGTCTTTTGCACTGGTCTTAAAAAAAACGAGTTGGTATCGCCGGCGATACAGCCGTCCCCTTAGGGTTAAAGAAAGAAGAGGAGCTGTGATCTGAATGTGTGAGAATTCACAGCATCATCCGTCAAACTGGGTTCAGAGATGATCTCAGATCTGTGTGGGTTAAACCGGTGCAGTCAAACTAACTGAGTTTCCACAGCCAGCAGCAACACACTTCTGAAACACTAGAACACAAACCACAACACAAAGAGACAAAAGATGACCATTAGAGATGAGAGAGAAAATAATGTGTGTGTCTGTGTGTTGATATGATTCAGTTAAGTCTGGTACAAATGTCTTGACTCTGCAGTAAAAAAAGAGATGAAACTAACAGTAATGCACTTGTGCAAAAGTATCGGCTATAGATTGTGTTCAGATCAAATGTGGTTAACAATTCAGTAAGGCATTGTGTCACTAAATGACTGTGACTTGTCATGGCACTTGTATACTGTTGCTCTCTCGAAAAGCGTCTGCTAAATGATTAAATGTAAATGTAGAGTGTGTTGTTTACATTAAGTGAGGAAAAAAGACTGTATGATCTGAATCTTCTGCTTTTCATGCTGCTGTGTTAGAGGTTATCATTTATTAATATATAATATGATGATCACTCAGATGTTCTTGTGTTTCAGGTTCCAGTGAAGTGAATGATGCTCATGTGTTCATCAGTTCTGGTGAAAATGTTCGTCTGTCCTGTAATAATGCTCTTCATGACTGCAAATCAACCTCATGGATCTATAACAGATTCAGTCATTCAGCAACAGTTGAACTGATTGGTTTAAGGATAAAGAATAAAGACACAGAGAGACATGAGAGACTGAGTCTGGGGTCTGACTGCTCTCTGAACATCAAGAACATCACAAAAGAAGATTATGGATCTTACTTCTGCAGACAATATGTGAATGAACAACAACAAGAAATTGATGCTCGTGTTTTTCTGCATGTTCTTCATGGTAAGTTTATGATTATGTGGTCAATTTTAAAAGGGCAAGTTGTTCATTTAAACTCTCATGATGATTGAAGAGTGTGTGATTTGTGTGTTATTTTGTGTTTCTGTCTCTTCATCATCTTCATCATCCTCACAGACTGAGATCAGTGCAGGCCGCTCTGTGACTGTCTTCTGTCAGTTGTATTCATATTCATATGCTGGAGACTCTTGTGATGATTGGATCCGTTCTGAGGGAATTGAGCTGTTCTGGGTGAATCAGGCTGGTGTTAAACTGAAGATATCAGACTCCAGATATCAGATATTATTCTCATCAGATCACTGTATCATCTCTCTGACTACAACACTCCTGAATGAAGATCACAACAGAGAGTGGAGATGCAATGTTACTCACAGAGATCAAGTCAAGAGCTCAGTCACATATACTGTCAAGAGTTCAGGTCAGAAACTTTCCAAACTCACTTTCAGAAGACAGACTGATACAGAGACATAATGATATCATTCATTCAGGTCAGGACATGGGTTGTTGGTTTATGGGTTGCAGTATCATCTCAGGCCACAAGAGGCTCCTATAACTGTCTAATGGAGAAATAACAGACAACACCTCGCTTTGCTGCAGAGGGTCCTCAACAGCTGCATTCAAAATGTTTTCATACAGTCATGTGTTTTAGCTGCTTATGATCAACTTTTCAGTGTTCATGCAAACTTACAAAACTTCACACTTTACACACAAATATCTATAAATGAGAAAGAGATCACATTGACAGAAAGATTCTTTTTAGTGCTGTCAAACGATTAATTGCAATTATTAATAAAATGATAGTAGATGATAGATTAATGAAGCGAGTTCATTCATAATTTCTGTGATGTGAAGCTCTAGTATGATGTGATGTTGATGATGTTCATTATTGTCACGGGTCAGGGTGCATTCCTGGCTCTCTCTGCTGTCTGTGTTGTCATGTCTCTTTCTGCAGCTCGTGGCAGGTGCAATCAGCGCTGATCTGGCGGTGGGGCTGCGCATGTCACAAGCTGCTTCTATTCCACCTGTTGCTCATTACCCTCTCCTTTATATTTCTCGTCTGACCAGTCATTGTTGTCAGTAGATTGTTTTGTGTTTCTGTGATCGTGTGTGCTCTGGAGTTAGGCTACTCACGGCTACTTTGTCTGTACCCCAGGACGCGTAGAGAGAAGGACTGCCGCTCTCTGCCTCGCTCCACTCTTAGGTGGTTAGCCTGTGCTGGTGCTGGACCCTGGTCAGTGATCAGCTCGTGGGATCTGCATCTCGTTGCCGACCGTAGCCGGATTACCCCAGGGACTTGCGCGCTGTTTTGTTTCAGCATTATTTGTTTTGTTTTCACCCTTTTGGAAATAAACCTGCGGTTACATCTACCCTCTGCATTTGAGTCCTCTGTTCTCCTCGTCCCGTCACAGAATCTACTGACCCCCCGGCGGTTTTCCAGGCACTCGTCAATGACGTGCTCAGAGACATGGTCGACCGGTTTGTTTTTGTTTACCTCGACGATATCCTGATCTTCTCCCAGAACGAGCGCGATCATGTCCAGCACGTCAGGCGAGTGCTCCAGCGGCTGCTTGAGAATCGTTTATTCGCCAAGGTGGAGAAGTGCGAGTTTCACGCACGGTCGGTTCCGTTCCTGGGATTTATCCTCTCTCCCGAGGGTATCCGTATGGATCCTGCCAAAGTAGAAGCAGTTGCTGATTGGCCCACCCCAGATAGTCGTAGAGCGGTCCAGCGATTTCTGGGGTTTGCCAATTTTTACAGGCGGTTCATTCGGAACTTTAGTCAGGTCGCCCTTCCTCTGACTGATCTCACCTCCACTAGGACGCGTTTCAGTTGGTCGTCGCAGGCTCAGACTGCGTTTGAGAATCTTAAGAGTCGCTTCAGTTCGGCTCCCATTTTAACTACACCAGACCCGTCTCGTCAGTTCATTGTGGAGGTGGACGCGTCAGAGGTGGGGGTTGGGGGTATTTTATCCCAAAGATCACCCTCGGACGAGAGAATACATCCCTGCGCCTACTTTTCTCATCGTTTAACCCCCCCGGAATGGAACTACGACATCGGGAATAGGGAGTTACTTGCTGTCAAGCTGGCACTGGAGGAGTGGCGTCACTGGTTAGAGGGCACGGGGGTTCCTTTTATCGTTTGGACTGATCACAAGAACCTCGAATACATCCGCACCGCTAAGAGACTAAATTCTCGGCAGGCTCGCTGGGCATTGTTTTTCGGGCGGTTTAGGTTTACCATCTCTTACCGCCCGGGGTCCAAGAATGGCAAACCCGATGCGTTGTCGCGGATTTTTGAGACTGAGGCTAGTCCCACCCTCCCTGTGCCCATTCTGCCTCCCGAACAGGTGGTGGCGGCGGTCACTTGGGGGGTGGAGTCCAAGGTCTGCACGGCGTTACGTGGCACCACTATTCCCGCGGGATGCCCAGAGGGTCTGTTGTTTGTGCCTGAGTCAGTCCGAACTAGCGTCCTACAGTGGGGCCATTCATCTAAGCTAGCTTGCCACCCAGGAGCTACTCGTACCTGCATGTTGATCAAGCAGCGGTTTTGGTGGCCGTCCGTGGCGCGGGATGCCCGTTTGTTCGTGTCTGCCTGTCTGGTTTGCGCTGCGGGGAAGGGCTCCAATCGACCCCCAGCAGGGCTACTCCAGCCACTGTCGGTTCCTTCGCGGCCCTGGTCACACATAGCGATGGACTTCGTCACTGGCCTACCCCCGTCTAGTGGCATGACGGTAGTCCTCACTGTGGTGGACAGGTTCTCTAAGGCGGCTCATTTCATTCCCCTCCCCAAATTACCTTCAGCGAGGGAGACAGCGACTGTTGTCTTGAATCACGTTTTCCGTATTCATGGCCTCCCGGTGAACGTGGTTTCTGACAGGGGTCCCCAGTTTGTGTCTAGGTTTTGGGCAGAATTCTGTCGACAGCTGGGGGCGACTGCGAGTTTATCCTCAGGTTATCACCCGCAGACTAACGGGCAGGCTGAGCGTGCTAACCAGGACTTGGAGAGAGTTTTGCGCTGTGTGGCGTCTGCCGAACCGTCGTCTTGGAGTTCCAGATTAACCATGGTCGAGTACGCGCATAACTCCCTTCCGGTCTCATCTACGGGTTTGTCTCCCTTCCAGTGCTGTTTAGGCTACCAGCCACCATTATTCCCCTCCCAAGAATCCGACGCTGTTGTTCCGTCCGCGCATGCGTTTATTCAGAGATGCCTCCGTACTTGGAGGACCGCCAGAGAAGCCCTCACCCGGACTGGCGAGAGGAACAAAGCGTCAGCGGACCGTCACCGTACTAAGCCCCCACTTTACGTGTGCGGTCAGAAGGTCTGGTTGTCCTCTCAGGACCTTCACTTCAGACTCCCCTCACGTAAACTGGGACCCAAATTCGTTGGACCGTTCATCATTTCTAAAGTGCTCAGTCCGGTGACGGTGCGACTCAAGTTAACCCCCCCTTTTAAGAAGATTCACCCGGTTTTTCATGTATCTAAGATCAAGCCCGTCATTCGCTCCCCCCTTCAGCCCCAGACCTCTGCCCCCCCGCCTCCCAGACTCATCGAGGGGTCGCCGGCTTATACGGTACGGCGGCTTATTGATGTGAGGCGTAGGGGTAGAGGTCACCAATACCTGGTAGACTGGGAGGGTTATGGTCCGGAGGAGAGATGCTGGGTTCCGGCTCGCGACATTCTGGATCGCGCTCTCATCGACCAGTTCCATCGGTGTCATGGTGAGTCCTCCGGGGACGCCAGGAGGCGTCCCTGAGGGGAGGGGTACTGTCACGGGTCAGGGTGCATTCCTGGCTCTCTCTGCTGTCTGTGTTGTCATGTCTCTTTCTGCAGCTCGTGGCAGGTGCAATCAGCGCTGATCTGGCGGTGGGGCTGCGCATGTCACAAGCTGCTTCTATTCCACCTGTTGCTCATTACCCTCTCCTTTATATTTCTCGTCTGACCAGTCATTGTTGTCAGTAGATTGTTTTGTGTTTCTGTGATCGTGTGTGCTCTGGAGTTAGGCTACTCACGGCTACTTTGTCTGTACCCCAGGACGCGTAGAGAGAAGGACTGCCGCTCTCTGCCTCGCTCCACTCTTAGGTGGTTAGCCTGTGCTGGTGCTGGACCCTGGTCAGTGATCAGCTCGTGGGATCTGCATCTCGTTGCCGACCGTAGCCGGATTACCCCAGGGACTTGCGCGCTGTTTTGTTTCAGCATTATTTGTTTTGTTTTCACCCTTTTGGAAATAAACCTGCGGTTACATCTACCCTCTGCATTTGAGTCCTCTGTTCTCCTCGTCCCGTCACAATTATGTTTGAACTGAACTAACTGACATGATCACAGATCCAGCAGAAACTGAAGTCAGAAGGACTGCTGGATCATTATTCAGAGCTCGTTACAATGCTTTGATTTCATTCCCAGTTTCACAGATTGAGTCTGTTTGTTCTCTTGATTGTGTCTATCATCATCTTTCCTGCAGTGATTGTGATTATTGTTGAGTTTGCAGCGTTTGCTGCTCCTACTGTGATTCTTCTTCAGATCATCTGTGCAAGAAGAGCTGGCGAGTGTTTGAGATGATTCACATTGATCTTTAATAATCTGAGAGCTCAGTAATGATTTAGTGTTGAATTATTTTGCAGGGAGGAAGAACTCGCAGCACCAGAGGAAATAGTGATGAATACAATATTAGAAAAATATACTCTCTACAAATAACAGATTACAGCAAGATTGATCTTCATCTCAATATTATGGATATTTGCATGCAGCTTTCAAGCTTATTTGCTCCATATACATATAATACAGTACATGGTAGTTTTCTAACCTTGATTCATCTAATCGTTACATTAAACTTTGTACAGAAAGCTTTTTAAATGTTGTAATGGTCAATTTTAACTGATGATGTGATATGTCTGTTAATTATCATATTACATATATACAGATGTATATATTTTTTTTTATTCGTTCACTGATCATTTCAATCCAGAGACAACTCCTTACTTATGAAAACTTATGACTTTCTTCCCCATCTACATCGTACTGTAAGATGTTTTTATGTCAAATACCATATGCAGAATTATAAATTCATAATTTACAAACCTCTTCTTTTATCTTCAAATATGTGCTGAATGCTTATCTGAGGATATTTCACAGTCTAAAAGTGGTTGATAATAGACATTAAATAGTACAGATATTGTGTATTTCTTCTGTATTAGCCCTTTGTGTAAACTCTTTATTACAAACATCTCAAAAATGAAAGGAAAATAAACAGTGCACCTTTGTACAGACGCACTAAGTATTTTCCCGTGTTATTTTGCCTCTTCTCGACGCTTCACACTCCAGTCCAGCAGGGGGCACTCATTAATACTCAGAGGAAGACGATTAGGTGAAAAAGGCTAATTCACTGCAGATAAAAAAACGACTGCTAAACCACACACAACAGGTCCTGTTATGTCCTGTTGTGTTTAAACTAAGCAGCAATAAGGCTTGCTAAGGCTAATATTGCTATCGCTCATACTGAACCGTACAAAACCTACTGTATCCTTATGAGGATCACACCACCAACCTTACAGTTCCTTATTTATTATGTATTAACCACTACAGCATAATACTCTCACTGACCATAGCAATATATTATGGGTTTCATTGAATTCAAACTGTTTTGGTTCCTCCACCACCAGCAGCCAGGTGCACACATGCATCACTCTAGTGCTCATTTTTTCATTTCAAAATGTTTGTACATCTTTCTTTTGTTGCCTTTATGCTCATTTCCGCAGCTCTTCTACTTCCCCCTTGGTCTCCAAACAAATCAGTCACAGTGACAGTACTGCAAACAGAGGTGAGCTGATGCAATAGAAAGACCCTGGCCCAGAGAGACTGCCTCTGCTGCTCGGGAGCTTCAACGTGTCTGAAATTATACTCAGAAATCCAACCACACAGATCTAAACAATATTAGAAATCGTATTGTCTAACTACAGCATGGCATCATTTGTATTTGTGTCTATCATAGCGGCTAAGAAAGAGGTTCTGGTTGGTGTCCACTCAATGCAGGTGGTGTAAGTGCCCTCTGCTGGTGGATGGTGGCTCGTAAAATAACTGGAAGGCAAAATGAATTAGCTGAATGTTTGTTTGCCTTCATTAGTGTTGGAAACTCAGAAGTGAAGACCAGGAGACTCTTGGGTGTCTTCGGCAGAGTTCTTTATTAAGAACGCACTGCGTGGCTCTGCAGTCATCAAAAGCCTAACTAAGGCAGTGTTACATTGTAGTTTATATACATTTAGGGGCAGTGCTTAGGAATGGAGACAAAGCACCTGGGTGATGACCTTAAACAAAGCATGCAACTGAATTATTCAGGTATAGCAGCCTGCCCCATTTAACCACTCCTAATATAATCAGCATAACTACCCAAAGACTGGGGCAGGGGCATAAAGAGCCATTACAAACAAAAGGTGGGAGTCTCCATCATTTGACTTACAATAAGAGAACAGGAACTGGCAGGAACCTCTTGCTACACACTTTGTTTAACAGAATCATTGTAATCATCTTTACCATAAATGCTAAATACAATGTATTTCCCTTTAGTTTTTCAGGTGATTGTATGTAAGGACATAGGATCAGTAGATCTAAAACAGAATGTCTTTGTAATCCCACATTAGTTAACGTATTACTTCATACAACATATTAATTAATGCAATTACATTTGTCTTGGAAATTACACCAATACAATAATTATACATCGGTCACACTTTATATTAGTTGTCCGTAACTACTATATACTTACATCAATAAATAAGTACAATGTACTTATTGTGTTCATATTGTATTGCGAAACACTTCTGCTGGTATTGAGGTGGATATGGGTAAGGTTAGGAACAGGTCAACAGTGTAATTATAAATGTAATTACAGAAATTAATTACAGATGTAATTACATATAGGTGTTTTTAAATATACAAGTACAATGTAAAAACATGTATGTACACAATAAGTGCATTGTATCAAATGATTAATTTAAATGTGTACATAGTAGTTAAGGCCACCTAATATAAAGTGGGACCTATACATCTTTTAATAATTATACATATGTATATGCATATACGTGTATGAATATTGTCCCTTTAAGGCCACTTTTAATTTTTGCTCAAAGTACAACCAATAAGATTAAATGCACACTCAAAGTACAACCCGAGGGCAGTCATGTTGATTATTTTCCCCTTAAGCATACACACAAACATCAGAGCTTTACGTATTATGTCACGCAAATGTCACAGCGGGTCCTCATATTCCACATTTGATGTCATTTGGTTTTTCTTGTTTATGGAGACATGCAAAATTTCATTACTAACAATATTCCATATTTCATAAAGCGTACCCCTGGAAGACAACAGAATAGGAAATTAGTACATTAATGATCAAATGATAATTATGAATCACCACATAATCTTTAGTTGATCTGTACATCATTGTCATTGTACAGGTGTAATATGCTCAAATGTTTTTTGTATTATGGCATCTATAACATATTTATAATGCACAGATTGATTTCACAGGCTGGTGTTCTTTCAAATTGGACAATAAGTCCTCGCCTACTAATTCAGTGAGAGTGTCATGCACATTTACTTGAATTATGCCTTGGGGTCTGTGGTCTCAGTTACTTATTAGTCATACAAAGTTATTAATTCACAGTCATTGTACATTTTTGTATATTTACTTTTCACTAGGGAAGGCATCTGTAAAGACTTTTTAATCGCCCATTTGGCAAAATTGTTAAGTGGCTGAGATTACTATTTCAGTAAAATTAATCACATTCAATTAACTAAGTTGATGTAAGGGCTTTTTATGTGATATTTTATTTTATCACAATGGATTGTTATTTCTTTTAAATTAATGCAATGTTTTGTTCATATTGTCAGCAGATGTGCCCATGTTTTTACACATGAAATTGGATAAAACATTGGTGCTAAAAAGATGTATGACTTAAAAATACATATGACTTAAAAATAATAATAAATAAATGTTAAAATAGTGTTCAATAAGTATACTGTCATCCATGTGTGTACACATTTTTATTATAAATGAATAAAATCAGAACACAAAATCCGATCAAACTGTGGTACATTTTTGTTTTGGTCCTCCTGTAAAGTTGGTGAAATGTCTCTTACACCCTTCTGGTTCTCAGCCCTCGATATAGTGTTTACACAGAACAGATTGCTTGAAAGCAGCTTCAAAACAATAAACCAGAAAACACATTGATATCATTGTGAAGTTCATTAATTATGAAACATTTAGACTCACCTGTAATACGGTAACGTTTCCCTTTACCACTGTGCTGTGTATTTTAATACATTTTGTTTTACATTATTACGTCTGAATTTGAAAACTAAAACATTTTAAAAGTATTAAATATGAACTGCATGTTTGCAGCACAGCATACATTTTTAAAATCTAAAACAATATTCCATATTAAATGGCTAAGCCATTGATTTGATGTAAAATGTTGATTAGGTCGACAGCATTTATAATAAGACATGGTGATGTAATGAATTTAATCATGTTTACATTGTTTAATTTAGCTCTTTGGTTTAAGCTTTATTTTAGCTTTAGGGAATCTTACGATTTGATATCGATATGATCAATTGATATTAATCAAAACGTCCAACTTATACCTTATTTAACAATCGTCCAGCGAGTTGTTAGATTTCAGTATATCTGAAATATTGTTTATTCTTGTGGCCACGATATAATAATACAGAATTATTTAAATAACCTTATGACAGTTATGAGCTTAGGTAACGTAATCTGAGCAAAGTTTGATTTGAATATTTCACAACAAAACACAGAACACTTCTCTATAAATCAGACGAGAGTTTATTTGCTATCTTACTACAATACATGAACTAAGCTAAATAACATAAAACAAAATACATACATACACACACGCACAGGCAATGAATTTAATTGAGAATGATTAATATCACTGTTTTGCTATTTCCACACGATTTTACCCGTGTCGATCATCAAGAGGAGAACTATTGTCCTTACTTTAGCGATAGATACGACACGATTCAGCAGAATAAAGATTTTGTTTGGTTACTTGCTTTTAAGTTGAAATGATCCGTGTGACTCGAGGAAACCCCGCGTGTGTTGCGTGATGTCACTCTGGGGATGTCCTTCTGTTGTTGCTTGGTTGCTCGGTGTTGTTTGATGCTCGAAGTTCTTTTCGCGTAGCTTCAGGCTTTCGAGGGTTTCTTCAGAGATTTGACTGAGTGTTGGCTCAGTGTTCGAGACTCGGCCAGATGTTAAGGCTAAGAGCTCTTTTGGAGCAGCTCCAAGTTTCAAGAAGCGCGAATTTCAAGCAGCAGAGAGAGAGAGCAGCAGTTGGTAGTCAGTTTTAGACCGGAGATTTCGGTCCCTCCCACTCGATGCTCTTCCAATGAAAGGGTTCCTGTAGGGCGGAGCTCCGCCTACACAAGGCTTCTTTTCCATGCAGTAAATTTATCTGCTTAGTTATTTTGTCGCATGAAGAATATATCCTGGCAGATTTCTATATGTGTTATAATCATACATTATGGGCTAAGGGTAATTTTCATTCACACCAAATTATTGCCACTGAAATGAGCTTTCATTAAAACCCAAACAGCAGATATCTGGCATTCTCCAAAGTACATATCTCAGTTATATATATTACATGGCTAAGGCATAGATTAAACTATCCTAAATTCTAAATAATCACACCACGCATGTGAAATTAAACAATAGTGATTGGGAAAATTAGACATCAAGCAGCAAGCTTATAAATGACATAAAATACACATTGATATATTTCGTAAGATATATTGTATATATTGCCTTTGATAACAGCAACAGGTATTATTTGTCTTTTGGTATGAAGTTTATGAGAGTTTGGATGTTCTTTTAGCAAGGTCCAAGAAACAGAAACAAGCTGTGGAATGTGGGAGAAACGGGAGGTCAGGAAAGTCACTGTCCAAGTCATGAGAATGTCACGTTTGTGGAGATCTGGTCTTTCTTAGCTGAACGTCTGTCGTAAAACCGTCTTTTCTCGTTGATAAAAATCATTGAATTATTGCGTTAAACGATCAGGGAATCCATAAAGCTTGTCGTTTGGCCATTAGCAGATGTTTCCCTCAAAGCTTTCCTTAAGATGGTAACCCGATAAGCATGGCAGGAAATCGGCCAGCCAGTTGGGTGAGGTGCTCTTCATCTGTCAATTTTATGACTTGCAGATTAGAGATGAAAGTTTCTTTAAGCCTGAGGAATTTTGTGGTTGCACTTAGTGTGGGTGTGTTGATCAAACATTTTACTTTATGTACAATTTACTTTTATGAACAGCATTAATGTGCAAAATCTAATTTTTACTTAGAAAATTAATATATTCTGCTCTTATTAAATGTAAATAATTTTATTTTTTTACATTTATTTGCCTGAATTTGTCAAAACTGATGTAAAATGAATTTAATTTAGGTGTCAGAAGGGTTTGCCGAGGGCTCCACACAAGCTAGAACTGCTACTGTGTGCCATTATTCTTCTGTATTATAGTGAACTGACCGGACACTTCAGTGATTAAGAAACACTCCTGATGTGTGATTCAGGTGCAAATTAAAGAAAAGGCATAACTTTTCTTAAATCATAAACAAAGAGCAAAACACTGACAAAATTTGATTTCTTGATTATTTGACATTTTATAATAGTGAATTTAAAACTTTAAAACATGGAGCTGAAAGTAAAAGTATATGACTAATAAGCCAATAAGTGCTCCTCTGCTGCCATCTACTGGTTATAATGGTTATTTGATGTATTTTTAAATTTTTAAATAATTGTTTGTTTACCACAAAATGTATTTGGTTATCCCATTAAAAATAACATTTAAATTGGATCATTTTTAGAGTTTAAAGTGCTGTAAATAGTTGTGTTGTCACTGAAAAGTGCTTGAATTTCTCTCTCAAAAGGTAATGCTCTCTCTGAAATGAATGAGGTAATAACATTTGACTATTTCGGCCACAGCACCATGTTATCCTGTAGTTAGCAACACATACTGTATCAGCGTCGTTTGATCTGTTTATAACAGAGAACTCTGCAGAATCTGAACGCTTCTCTCTGGATCTCGCAGCAGTAAGTGTCATGAGATCAGCATTGGTTCTGTTCTGATCGCTGATATGTTTGTGCTGCGCTCAATTATCGGTCCGAGCTGATAAGCAGCTCAAACTAGTAGCACTGTTTTGTTACACTTTTGTTTCGTTTGCTGTTTGAAGTTTCTCATATGCAATGGAAATGGCAGCGCTATATTATTGCAGAGCTCTAAAGATTTTTCCTATTACAGCAAATCTAAATCTGCTTGAAGTTATAACCGTCAGCATTATTAATAAAGAATAAAGATCAACCTGTTTGTTGTTCAGTATCTTCAGTGTGTTTGATTCTGCAGGGTTCTGGATCTCTCATCTTCTCTCTGTCCTCTTTAATAAACTCAGTCTTTGCAGATTTCAGCTCTTCCTGATGCTCTGATGCTCGTCTTCACTTGTGAACTGATGGGAATATTACAGCATTTATTGCTGAATTACTGTGGGCGGAGCTTCACTGATGATGTGATTCTTGTGGGAGGAGCTTCATTGAAGGTGAATTGCAGCATGTGAGGAGCTGATCTGCCAAAATAAAAAAAATATATATCAGTTACTGCAGATTTTCACAGCTTTATAGGTTACACTTTATTGTGATAGTCCACTTTAGACATTCTATTAACTATAAGTAACTTTGTAACTACATGTTAACGACATGTTAACTAATTCTCATTAATTTGCAACTACATGTCTACTATCTCTCAGAGTAGACTGTTAGGGTGTCAAGTCCTCTGTCGTGTGTGTCATGTGTTCCTGCCTCTTGTGTCCATATTTGGTTTGTTTCCTGCCCTTGTTTCATGTGATCACTAGTTAATTCTTGTCCAGCGGTGTTTGTCTAATTTTCCCTTGTATTTAAGTCCTGTCTGTTCTGTTAGATTTCGTCTGGTCTACTCGTTACTCCCCGGTGTTCCTGTCTATCTCAGCCTTGCCATGCCTTGTCTTGCCCTGCCTTGTTTGAAGTAAAGACTGTTATTTGAGTTTACTCCTCGTCTCCGTGTTCCTGTATCCTCCTCGTGTGTGCACCGTGACATAGGGTAGGTTTAGGGTTAGAATAAGTTGACATATACTTGCAAAGTTTCTCATAGTCAGTATGTTGTATGTTGTGGACCCATCAAAATAAAGTGTTAGAAGATATTAAGCAGACAGTCTACTGATACTCTAATGACTGCTAGTTGACATGTAGTTGCAAAGTTACTAATAGTTAGTAGCATGTCTAATAATAATGTTGAAATAAAGTGTTACCACTTAATATATATATACTGTATAAAAAAGGTTCCAAAAAGTTTTCAACTTAAAATAATTTGTTACCCTGCTGATATATATATAATGGTAAGAAACAGCCTACAGATTTGTAACAAATACCCTCAGTATTGACACCAGATCTCCTGTAAATTGCCACTTAAAGCTCCTTTCACTGAAGACATCAGCATAATAAATGAGGTGAAAACAGCAACTATTGACATGAAATAAAGAGTGTTTTCAGCAGCTGTTAATATTGATGAGTCTCAGATGATCAACACTCATTCAACAAGACATTCAGGATCATCAGCAGATCATCTCACTTTATTCTGAGTGTTTGCTTATAGAAACACATTATTTGAGTCAGAATATGATAAAAGCCTATAAGTGTTCGAATTAAAGACAATACTGTTATTATCACAATGTGGCATGGATAAAACATCAATAATAGGCTACAAAAACGCTAATAACACTCAGGTAGCCTATATACCTATCCAACAACACCATAGCCATATGAATCTTAATATAGTTAGATTTTTTCAGAACTACATTAATTGCAGTAAAGTACTTAGAACATTAACATATTATCAGTTTTTCATGTACAGAAACTGACAACGATCATAAAACATTAAAAAAATAAAGAGCACCATAATTCATCAATATTTATCTATATTCACATTTATGAATAGATATGAAATTTCCCACGTTCATAGGCTACTCATTACAGGGACAATAAAGTGTTTAGAAGTTATATATATTTCAATTTTAACAAGTAGGCTAAGAATACTCTGCCCGAGATTTGGTGCTATGCCCCTGTTTGTGCAAATAATGTAGCTACAATAAAGAAAGGTAAACTAAAAATAGGATTAAAAAATAATAAATGTAAAATGTAAACGCATCCAGCGTTTGGCGCCAGATCTTTATTCAAACACAAACCCCGCCAAAAATAACCGACAACAACAGAGTCTTCTGAGAGTTCAGCAGTTCACATTTACACTGCTATCAAACACACTTACACAGCTTGTTTAAGCGACGGTTTAACGTACCTAAACAACGATCAGGGAAACCCTTTTTTTGTCAAACATTACTTGTAATAAACACTAACTACTGTCAAAAGAACGAGTCCTTATTCCACAGATAAAGTGAATAATATCAGCGTTTTCTCCCGCATAGAAGTCCATTATAAGGAAACAGCTTAACGTGGTTTAACGTACCTTGATCGGTTTCAGTAAAGTTGGCAAGATATTCACAGATTCGACTTTTCCGGATCAATAACTCAAGCAGAACATGTTTACCACACAAATGACGCCTCTTTTCTTTCATAGTGATGTCGAAACCAAGCTACAAGCGTGTTTTCTTCAAAACAAGCTTTCCTCCGCTCTGAACAAAACACACTGATCTCAAAGCGCTGGCTCTGAGAGACAAGTCTGAAGGGACCGTCTACAAAGTGCGAAACGCAAAAAAGTGTTACTAATAAAATACTCAATAACTTCACAGTAACACTGTAGTGTCACCAAATTCAGTTCACTGCTCTCCTGCTGGTTATACTACAACACTTATTTTGAAAACTATTGCTTAAAGATTGTTTTAATGAAAAATAGTTAATACTGTAACATTAGTGCTGAAGCATGCAGGGGAGCTGGCCACATTTTTTCATGGCAAGCTCAATGTTTCCTTGTTTATATCTTAATAAAATATTTGAGCCTATATTGATTCTCTTACAATTTTTAAAGGTTCCTATCTTATAGTAAATAAGTGTCCATGACTTCAGATATGAAAAATCCAATTATTTATGTATCCACACCCTCATTGTGTGTGTGTGTTAATCTGTGTACGGGATGAATTTAGATTCAGTTATTACCACTCCATCATTGTAGCCATATAGAACTGCATAAATATAGAATATTAAATCACTCGGAGCTGTGCATCTGTGCAATAGGTACATGAGCACTTTTAATGAGTAAAAGAGACCATTTCTGTGATTAATAGTTTTTATTTATTAAAGACTATAATAACTAGCCTACTAAAAATCTAAAATAAGTAGTTCTAATATAGTACACAGTGATTCCTGATTTTTTTCAAAACCAATAATTTAATTTGTGCATAGCCTATATATAAAAGTATAAATAAAAGCATTACAGAGAAAATATATGAACATTTATTGCTTAAATATGCACTAAAACACATAAATAATAATATTTGACTGGTCAGATTTAATAACAGCTATAGTAAACAAAAATATTTAAAATAGGCCTATATGCAAAAAAAAAAAATGTTTTTGTTCATTTTAAGGTTTAAATATTTAGGTTTTTATTCCCATTATCCACACATAAAACCCCAGTTTACACTGATGGTCTATTTGGTATTATTGCCTTATTTGTCACCGCAGTTGTTCTTTAAAATAAAATCATATGCAGGTTTGTCCGATGTCTTACTGAACTTCAGTGAATTATCATAATTTCCTAAGTTTGTGCTTATCCACCGATCCTAAAATAATGAATATGGGCTACATATAAATATACATTATACAAAACATCTAAATTTCAAACAGTGGATCATTTTTATTAACATCGCCCAGCTAAAACTGCTCAGTGTTAAAGTATGTCTGCTTTAACGTGCTATAGCATACACTCTAAAAAATCCTGGGTTATTTTTTTAACCCAAATGCTGGGTTGAGCCTTTTGGGTCATTTTTTTTGGTTATTTTTTCAGTGTTTGGGTATTTTTTGTGTTACCCAGCCCCTGGGTCAAATGTAACAACCCAATGTTTGGGTATTTTTAGTGTTACTCAGATCTTGGGTCAGACGTAACAACCCAATGTTTGGGTAGTTTTTTAGTGTTACTCAGATCTTGGGTCAGACGTAACAACCCAATGTTTGGGTAGTTTTTCAGTGTTACTCAGATCCAGAGCATGTGAGCGGAGCGTGGAGCGAGCGCGGAGCGTGCGAAATATAGTCGGAGCGCGGAGCGGGTTTTTATCCAAAGGCTGGAGCGATCGCTCTGTCTCGATCCGGTTCCGCTCCGATAACGCTCACACCACGAGCCTAGGGCATGCACAAATCCACCCAGAATTCACCTGTGCCTTCAACAATTAACAAAATTGTCAGCCTACACTTCAAAAATCGTTCGTTGTGAAGGAGAGATGGAGTTCATGAAATATTTCCAAAAGCAAACCGATAGGTCATACAGGTGCACAATTCCTGTCAAAAAACTAGATGATAACGATGTTGAACATGATCAGGAATGTGGTGATACGATTTCAGTAAGTAAGGATTCATATTTTAATCTAAAAAGACACATCATGCGGAAACATGACAGTGTGCTGCGCGAACATGGGGAGGCCAGAGCAAAACGTGAGCATTTTGAATATGGTTGAAATAGGAAATATTGGCTAATAATCAATTAAATAAGTTTTGTCATACGAATATTTTAATGTAGCCTACTTAACCCTGTCCGTGATTTTTTATTTCATAGAGAAAGAGATATAAATATGTTCTATTTTGACTGATGTTGCTGTGAGTTCTTTATAGGATATAGGCTGCGAGGCGGACGCGTCGCGGAGTGGGTTTGCTGCGTGCTGATTTTCCTTTCCGCGCCTATGTTAACAGATTAGAGCAGCCACACTGCCTGCAGAATATGCATGTATCAGGTGCGTGGTCCAGCCACACCGCAACCGCGGCCCTGCGACAGAATAGAAGTGAAGCGGATTTTTCCGCAGCAGTTACGCAACAAACCCGCTCCAGGTCCGCCACGCAGACAGTGTGTCCCAGGCGTAAGGCTCTCGGTTGAAAACGGCAGGTGTTAGGCATGCAGAGGAATTTTAAATGTGAGCGAGCGTGGAGCGATTTCACCGGAGTGGGATGAAATTTTAGGTGAGCGGGGAGTGGAATTGAGCGGAGCGGTCTGCTGCGACTTTGAGTGGTGGAGCGGGGAGCGGGAATTCTCACCGCTTAGCTCCGCTCACATGCTCTGCTCAGATCCTGGGTCAGACGTAACAACCCAATGTTTGGGTAGTTTTTTAGTGTTACTCAGATCCTGGGTCAGACGTAACCCAGCGGTTGGGTTATTTATCGTGGGGATTTTGCGTCATCTTCTGGCGAGAGCAGTTCTAAGTGCCATCGAATTGATGCATTTCTTCGGTAAATACAGGTTTGTGTACATTTTATTTTATTGATAAAATCATATATCGTTCAATTTTATGCAGAGCAACATACAGGCGCGCGGTGTGAATCACTAAAGAGTCATGCTTTAGTATAAGAAGTATATATATTTAGTATATGAAGAGTCATGCTTTGCATAAAATAAACGATTATATTGATAAGGATACAGAATACAAATACTTTGGATGTTAAAATATGTTCTCAGAGCTGTTTACTGTTTGTTTTTGGGCAGGTTATGAAGGCAATTGCACTATATTTCGGCTATGAGTGAAACGCAAGGCGGCGGTCTTATGCGTGAGCAGTTCCCGCCGAACACGACTCCAGCTCGGGCCCGAGAGCCAGCGCTGTTATGGTTGAAACAGAATTACAGAGAGTGGTCGATTTACTCGTGAATTACTTCTGTTTAATTTTTACTTCTAATGTTTGTTAAACGAGATTAAATAGGCAATATGTATAGCTTCCATAAAAACGAGATAAACAATTCTGTAAATGAGAAATGAAGGAAAATAAAGGAAGTTATCATGTAAACCAGTGGTTGTGGAGTATTTTACAAAAGTTTAGAGGATTTAAGTTAATCTGTAAACATTATTTCATGAATAAGGTAAAAAAAAGCTAGTATTATAATACAAATGAATCAACCCATTAGCTGGGTTAAATCAACCCTTTATGATGGGTTAAATAAACAACCCAATTTGCTGGGTAAAATTAACCCCAGTCTTCTGTCCTATAATTTACCAAATTGGGTTGTTTTTAACCCAGTGTTTTTTAGAGTGTATATTGTTGTTGTATAAAAATTTGGAGTTTGTAGCAAAATTTGGTGATTAATTTGATAATTATGTTTGGGAAATACCATATGCACATACGAAAATGGTCTAATAATAATCCTAACATTACATTATTTAAAATTGAACTTAAGCATTACATTGAAGCCTTAAAATATCTAAGAAATAAAAAAGCAAAAAGGATATAATGTTCGAATCATCTTCTAATGGAGATTTCTTGTAAGTTATCCCCTGTAGTTTTTTCCCCTTCTTTCTTTTTTTCTGTTTGTTCCTTTGATCCTATTATGAATGTAACTGATTGTAAACACTGTGATCCTCTGTATATGTGTATGTTGTGTTACTGTTCTTGTTATACAGTAAAACGAGGATCACTCGGTGTGCGCATGCGCGAGGGACTGAGAGCTGTACGGTGAGGGTGAGTCCTCTTTTTCTTCTCTTTCTTATCTATTATTTGCTTTTTGGTGTCGTGCATGGATTATTTTGCGTAATTAAGTTCGAGGGCAGCAGGAATGTGAGGTAAATGTCAGCTTCTTGTATGAATAGCGCTGGAGTGATTTACTTAACGTGTTTAGTCTGTGAAGAAAGAGACTTTTACTCCAGAAATGCTCTTCGTTCAACTGTTAAAACCTGTTAACCAGCACCCCCCATATTGGGAATCGCAGCTGAAAATGACTTACTAACTTAAAATGGTAACAGCTCCTGACTTCAGTGTGCCACACACACAATTTTTGTGTCTTTGGAAAGAAGACCCTTTGGGCTTTACTATCCATCATCCAGAGTTAATGCTCAAAAATATAAAAAGTTATAGACACTGAAGTGCCTTGCTAAAAATTGTACCACACTGATTTTTTTTTTATTTCATATAAAAATTAGTGCTGTCAAAGTTAACGCGTTAATGCAAATTAATTTTAACGGCACTAATTTTTTTAACACGCGATTAACGCAGCGCGTATTTCCGGTTTGACCCATGGCCCAACCCGTAGTTGGAGAAATGGAGATGCATTGTTGACAACTTAGCAACATTGCAGACCCCTTTAGCGACCTTTTTCCCTTAAAAAAAGCACCCAAACATAGTTTCACTAGTTCACACTTACATATAATAAATAGAATAAAGTTTATGCGTATTTGGCGTGCTGTCCGAGGGGAGGGCTCTGAGCTCGGAACTTCGGCCCGAACCCTGAATACCCCCCATAGGTTAGGACAGGAATATTTGTAAGTGCGGAGAAGGGGTGGCGGAGGGATGCTGGAAAACTGTCAAGGAACAGAGGTAAGTCTGCTGTGAATATATACACACCTCTTATCTCGTTAACTGGGTCGATTACTGATTGTGCTCCTCTTGTGTTAATTAGGTTAATTATCTGAACGTGCTCCTCCCGAACGTTGTTAATAAAACATCATTTCTGAGAATCACCGGTACTGCCGCGCGAGTGCGAGGTCTTGCTCTCCTAGCACGCGCACACACCTCTCTCTCTCTCTCTGCGTCTACTCTGTTCAGCGCGCACACACACCTCTCTCTCTCTCTCTCTCTCTCTGCGTCTGCTCTGTTCAGCGCGCACACACACCTCTCTCTCTCTCTCTCTCTGCGTCTGCTCTGTTCAGCGCGCACACACACCTCTCTCTCTCTCTCTCTGCGTCTACTCTGTTCAGTGCGCACACACACCTCTCTCTCTCTCTGCGTCTGCTCTGTTCAGCGTGCACACACACCTCTCTCTCTCTCTCTCTGCGTCTGCTCTGTTCAGCACGCACACACACCTCTCTCTCTCTCTCTCTCTCTCTCTGCGTCTGCTCAGCGCGCGGCAGAGAGAGGAGCAGCGCTTTAATTCAGTTAAACACAGATATTATGTTGCTTCTCTAATTTTACATGCAAGTATAGCCGAAATCACAGCACAGCTATTGTCTTTATCTTATGTGTATTTGATTTCATCAGACGACGGTACGATTATCATTATTTTTTTGTGCAGATTAACATCTTGGAAGGGAGCTGGTTATGTAGTCTTAATGGGTCGCGTTTCAGTCACTATTTCATATTCATTCCGTTGTCTGACAACAGAAACAGTCAAATATACCAGTTTTATTGAGAATTTAGCTGCATCAAATACAGTATGTGGACACAGAGAGGGAAACAAATGTAATAATAAATAATAAATGTACATTTTGCATTTTCAGAGGAAGAGCTGCCCTGTGTGCAAAATGACTTGTACATACACTATATTGTCAAAAGTATTGGCACCCCCTTCTTTAGAACAGAAAAATGCACTTCCAAATCTGTGGCAGCAACGATGGGAACATAATTCATCTATTTAAAAATTGTATTTCCATCTTTGTTGCAACAGTTTTGGAAGTGTCTAAAATGACTACATGTTTTGATGTATACTGCTTACACAAATTTAGCAAATACATTCCTTATAAGCTTTCTATCGAAAAACAGCGATCTGTCATCGATGCTTGAGGCTTAGACCTTCAAAATGATATATAGTTTGTCAAGATTCATTTTGTCCTGTTTTACTTTATCTGTTTGAAAACAATGACGTGTGCAAACAAAGAGCTTTCAGTGCGCCGGCAGCGTCCTGGTGCATGTTAACAGGTATACTATTTTTTTTCACTAGGGATGCCTGCCTAAACTTATTATCTTTCATCTTTCTCTCAATTTTCTGCTTATAATTGTTTACACCTAATAATAATTTGCTTAATTTCATTACTTTAACCTGTGCTCTATCGCCTGTCTGAAAAGCTTGCTTTTTCTTCTTCAATGCAGCTTTTAATTCCCCGTTTATCCATGGCTTATCATTTGGATACCACAGATATCTCATTCTATATCTGGATGGTTCTCAGCTCAGGCGTGCTGGTTTTAAGCTGCTGTTTATAAAAAGGAACCAAATGTATCACATTGTGGTCTGAATCACCCAAGAGTGGTTTTGAGTACCCCTTATATCCATTCTTAATATTTACAAAGCACAAGTCAAGCACCCTTTCTCCTCTAGTGGGGTAAAAAGTATACTGATAAATATTAGGCAGTACATGCACTATAGTACAAAATCCCCCGATACAAATTTAGGAGCATCTGTTGCAATGTTTTCCAACCGATCAACAACATCGTATATAATATTTTCCACAGCCCTGAAGTTCGCCCGTGGATGAATATAGACGATAGTAATAAACAGTTGTCCAAACTCCCTAGGGAGGTAAAAAGGTCTAAATGACGAGGACAGAAGTTCAATATCTTCAGAACAGTAAGACTCCCACAATGTGTAGTTCTTACACCATCTCTCATTTATGTGAATGCACACACCTCCTCCAACTTTCTTCCCAGTTACCTGTGGATCACGATCAGTTCTCACAGGATCACTGAAACCCGCAACCCGAAGTAAAGAGTTGTCAATCGTATCTTTAAGCCATGTTTCTGTAAAACACAGCAAACAACTGTCTCTATACTCAGTGAAACACCTCAGAGCTGACTGAAGTTCCGGTAGTTGCTTGGAAAGAGCCGTGTATTGGCAAGTACCACTGTCGGTAGAGGCAGTTTGTTACCTCGGGCCCGGACCTTCCACCTCACCCCGGCACGCTGACCTCTCCTCCGTCACCTTTTTGTTGTAATCCCCCTCGTACACTCTCTTGGTAATTCCAGTGAAATTTAATCACCATATTGTCTCAACCAAAGAGCTGCAGTCCACATTTCCAAAGTTATCGTTGTTCGTACGGGACACTAAAGAACCATTAATGAGTGAAATATTTCAAGCCTTTATTTCTTGAAATTTTGATGATTATGGCTTACAGATAACGAAAACCCAAAATTCAGTGTCTCAGAAAATTAGAATATTACATAAGATCAATAAAAAAAGGATATTTTAAACAGAAATGTCAGGCTTCTGAAAAGTACGTTCATTTCTATGCACTCAATACTTGGTTGGGCCTCCTTTTGCATGAATTACTGCAATGCGGCGTGGCATGGAGGTGATCAGTTTGTGGCACTGCTCAGGTGTAATGGAAGCCCAGGTTGCTTTGATAGCGGCCTTCAGGTCATCTGCATTGTTGGGTCTGGTGTCTCATCTTCCTCTTGACAATACCCCATAGATTGTCTATGGGGTTCAGGTCAGGCGAGTTTGCTGGCCAATCAAGCACAGTAACACCATGGTCATTGAATCAGCTTTTGGTACCTTTGGCAGTGTGGGCAGGCGCCAAGTCCTGCTGGAAAATGAAATCAGCATCTCCATAAAGCTTGTCAGCAGAAGGAAGCATGAAGTGCTCTAAAATTTCCTGGTAGATGGCTGCGTTGACTGTGGACTTCAGAAAACACAGTGGACCAACACCAGCAGATGACATGGCAACCCAAATCATCACTGACTGTGGAAACTTCACACTGGACTTCAAGCAACATGGATTCTGTGCCTCTCCACTCTTCCTCCAGACTCTGGGACCTTGTTTCCAAATGAAATGCAAAATTTACTTTCATCTGAAAAGAGGACTTTGGACCACTGAGTTCTTTTTCTCCGTAGCCCAGGTAAGATGCTTCTGATGTTGTCTCTGGTTCAGAAGTGGCTTGGTAGCCTTTTCCTGAAGATGTCTGAGCGTGGTGACTCTTGATGCACTGACTCCAGCTTCAGTCCACTCCTTGTGAAGCTCTCCCAAGTGTTTGAATCATCTTTGCTTGACTGTATTCTCAAGCTTGCAGTCATCCCTGTTGCTTGTGCACCTTTTCCTACCCTGATTCTTCCTTCCAGTCAACTTTGCATTTAATATGCTTTGATACAGCACTCTGTAAACAGCCACACCTTTCAGTAATGACCTTTTGTGACTTACCCTCTTTGTGGAGGGCATCAATGTTCATCTTCTGGATCATTGCCAAGTCAGCAGTCTTCTCCATTATTGTGGTTTCAAAGAACAAGAGATACCCAGAATTTATACTGTATGGATGGTCATTTATTGAAACTCAAATGTAAATATTCTAATATTTTGAGATACTGTTTTTTGACTTTCATGAGCTGTAAGCTCTAATCATCAAAATAAAAATAAAAAACTTTGAAGTGTTTTACTTTACATGTAATGAATCTAAAATATCAAAGTTTCACTTTTTGAAATAAGTTACAAGAAAAAATTAACTTTTTCACCATATTCTAATTTTCTGAGACTTTACCTGTACTGTACGTTTGTGTTCTGCCAGTGTCCTGACATTTCATCCTACCCTTCAGATTGTCTTGCCAGGGCTAACTGCACATGCGCACATCAATACGGCGTCCTTTTTGTCACACTAAACAACACATAATTAATGTATTTGCATGATTGTAAGGGTAGGTTTAGGGTAGGTGTAGGTGTCAATAAAGCACAGTCTGATAGGTCGCATTTTTCATTGTCAAATTGTGCTCTCTACTGTTTTAATGGGAGGCAGCAAAATTAACAACAGGTAGCACAAATCATCAGAACGTTTACACATCTGTCAAAAAAACATTCTTTTTTTTTTTTTTTTTTGGCCTGTCAGTAGCACAGATAACACATGACAGTACATATGCGTGGCTATGCTATCATCATTCACAGCCTTGTTTCTTTTTTTTTTTTTTTTATTATTAAATATATTTATTTTTTTTTTTTATTTTTTTTTTATTTTTTATTTTTTTTTATATTAATTAATTAATTTAATTTTATATACCCTTTTACTTAACCACACTGTGACAGACAAGACCAGGGGACAGAGAAAACAAGAGAGAGAAAGAAGAAAGGAAAAAAAAAAAAAAAAAGGTTGTGGGGAAAGTCAACAGAGAAGGGGGAGAGAGAGAGAGAGAGAAAAAAGGAGAATGGGGGATAGAGAGAGAGAGGAAAGAAAAAAAAAGACAATTTGCTTCGATACCTGCTGACAAAAAGAGAAAACAACAGAAGAAAACAACCGAAGACACAACATCAAAGAGACTGCAGCAACAACCAACATCTGTATGAATCACAATAAATTCTAAATGTTAAATGTTATTGAGCAGCACACATAACTAATATTACAAAATAAGTTTTGAAGCAACAGCAGATCAAGACAATGTGTGTCTGTGAGCACCTGTTTTTATACCAATGTGAATGCTTGAGTGTACACCTGTGTGTGTGAGCGCGCTTGTGTTCATAAGGTTCCTCCATGTAAATGTTTAATAGTGTGTGTGGGGAACAACAGCCCCATCCCGCAAGGCATGAAGCAGGCACGAAAAAGACCCGGGCCCCAAACATCCGGAGGTCCCCCAGGGCACGGGACCCCCAGGAGAACCACCGCAGGGACTACCGCGGCCTCCACTCGGAAAAGGGCAGAGGAAAGCCCGAAGGTGGGACCTCCGACAGCCACAGTGTAGACGCCCCAGGGTGCCGTGGCGGCAAGCCCGCAGGCTCCACCGGCAGCCGACCACACCAGGGCGGACCGGGCCCTGGGCCCGGAGACCCAAAGGCCCCCACCCCACAATCGGGGCCCAGCAAGGCCAGTAGGGCCAGGCCCTGCCAATCGACCGCCGAGAGTGGGCCGGCGCTCGCCCGAGCATCCTGCCCCGGCGCGAGAAATCATCAACGCACCGGCGGCATGGGGGTCGACTAAGATGATGAGTGAGGTGGAGTCTAAGGCCCACCCTCATGCACGCAAACGAATATTCACACCCTCGCCCCACATGTAGACATACAAAAATAGACAAGGTACCCACAATTACACTCCCCATATGCACTCTAAACTCCTAGGTCCAGGCACCACCACCCCCAGAGGGGGTGAAACATTCAAAAAAACATTCTAATGGAGTCAGTAATCCTCTAGGGGGCAATAATACTTTGCATTCTTTGGAAGGCTTTGCAAGCTCTTTCTTGATTGTTGAATGTCAATAGCATGTGTTCTGCATCACTTTTAACAATTAAACCCAGATCAAAGACACATTCTTTGAAAAGTGAGATGGATCATTTTAAATGATTTTTTTTTTACTTATTTGAATTTCAGCAGCATTTCCTATGGATCACTTATGACTGTAAAACATACTGAAAGCTATTCCTTTAGTATCTAGTAACAGGACATAACCTTTGGATTTGGCATTAAGTGCCAAATGTGTAATTTTATGTTTTTCTTTGTTTTTTTTCTCTTTTTTTCCCACACCAAAATATTTTTTTTCTTAATGTTACTATTACTATTATTCTTTACAATACCTAAAATTACTAGTGTTTTAGCTGATGTTTGTTATTTGGATGTTGAACCATTAATTCGTAGATGCCCTCTATCCTGAGCCATTACATTATAAAATATATGGGTTGTGATACATCAAGGCAAATTAAAACATATAGGCATACACTACACTGTTTTCTACATTTTGAAACTATTTAGACAAAATCTAGTTTTTTTTGTCATTATGCTAAAGTTTTTTTAAACTGAATGTCTAACAAATATCAAATGTCAAGCAAATCCTTGTAAACATTTTTGACACATTCAAGTGCATTTTGAGTCCATAGATAAGCAAGTAAGACCCGAATGTTTTGCTGACTGGTAATGAATATGAGGGATTCCAGATTCTAATCTACCCAAATAGAACTATCCACACAATAAAACTGATGCCCAGCATCTGACTGCCGTTTATGTAAACCTGTGGGTAAGTAGGTGGCATGAGAAAGGTGAGTGGCACACTCATGTACCTGATATTGGCCAATCACGGCCCTCTACTCGGAGGATAGACAAATCACAGTCAGGATAATGCCTGTTATTTGATCCTCGACAGTCACAGTAATAGAAATTGAAACCAAAAGTTTGAATTCTGCATTTGGTAAGACGCCATTTCGGATTGCTGTAAACAAAAGCTTATTGGTAAGTCCAGCAATGTCCTTCTCATAACTGCAATAAAGTTGAAATGTCTTGAAATATAATGTTTGCATGTACAGGTATATATGGTTTATGAGGACTCAAATGTGTACAAAATGATATGCGTATTACAACGTAAACATGGATTGAGAACACTTCCTGTGTCCTTGTAAACCAAATGGCTTTAAAAATATATACTAAATGGTGTTTCTAAAAATGCAGAAGGTTTTCTGTGATTGGTAGGTTTAGGTGTAGAGTTTGGAGAAGGGGATAGAAAATACAGTTTGTACAGTATAAACACCATTACACCTATGGAGAGTGCTTGTAAACCACTTATACAAACGTGTGGTATATATTATGTATGACATTACTGTTTACTAACTAACTAAATAAATGCTCAACAACAACACTTTTAGGTTCTTTTTGCACCCTAGAAAATAATTTAATATGCTGTGGACTATTCAAGTGGATACAGTTTCTACAGTTTTGTGGCTGAAGTTTGATTTTACAGCTCTAAAGCAGAGTTCTTAGAAAGAAAGTCTAATTTGAGAGCTCTCTAATGTAATTATAACTTGTTATCAGTTATAACAAGCATCAACATCATGACATAACAGTACAGTGTTTTTTTCTGGAAAAATAAAGAGAGCTACAATAGCTAGTGGTGCTTGCATGGGTCAGCAAACTATTTGGCTCAGGGGCCACACTGGGTTTTAAAATTTGACAGATAAGCCGGCCCGGTCACAGATGTGGGGAAGACTAATATAAATTACATGAGAACTAATATAAATTGCATATGAAAATATGAAACTCAGTACCTAAAAAGTAAATGCTACCTACCTACCTTATTCAGTTTCAGTCAGAGTCATGATCACTTTTTTTTCAGTGTTGATGATCACTTTTTGCCACCGCATCAAAGTTTGGTGTCAATTTAGTTGTGGCAATTCTCAGGACAGTAGCCTGTTGCATGAAGCTCGCTGAACAAACTCTGAGTTTCAGAGTAGGTTTAGAGTTGACAAAACCAAACAAATCCAACCTGGTTTAGATAAGGTTCAGCAGGCTCACAAAGCTTGATATAAACATTCTCTGTCAACTCAGTTTGTGATTAACTCTGGAGCGTGTGCACCTGACAGTGAGACACATGCAGCCAGAGCTGATCCTCCTTATACGATTATACGAAAAAAACGAGTTCAAAGCATCCCAAGCCGTGGAAGAGATACTGTTTCTCTAGTGCTTTCCGTGACAAATTCGATTAGATTCGAGATGGAGTGAAACACGGACAAATGCGTTTCATCGATTCTTTCAGTCCAAAATCCCCCAACCCCTCAGAGTCCAGTGACAGGGGACATGACACCAGCTGAAGTGACTTCTCAATTTTTCCAAAATCAGAATCAACGACAAAATTCTCTGTGCAGGTCATCCAGTGATTTTCTGTATTTCTTCGCATGATCAGTCTGCGTAGCGACGATGCATCTCGAAAATAGGTGTCCTTCAAATCGATCATCACAAACTAGTCTTGTGGCATAACGGCCTGCAACACATCTAAGGGTCAGATGAAGCTTTCCTCAGAGAGAAATGTAATGCTACAAGCATGTGCACCAAGGAATTGGAAACACAGCCAAGGCTTGCTGTAGAATTGTATGCATGGGACAGTAGCTCATCAGTGCATCTCAACATTGGGACAGCACACATATTCACGAAGTGCCTGATCGGGAGACACAAAAATCCTGATTTACCAAATGAGCATTCAACAGAAAATTGGGCGTACGGTGATTTCTACGCAAAACTTGGAATTTATCAACATGAATGAATGAATGATGCATTTATATAGCGCTTTATTATGTATTGCCATACACCCAAAGCACTTTACAATCATGTGGGGGGGGGTCACTCCTCAACCACCACCAGTGTGCAGCATCCACTTGGATGATGCGACGGCAGCCACAGCACAACGGCACCAGTGCACTCACCACACACCAGCTACAGGAGGAGAGGTGAGAGAGAGATAGAGCCAATCAAGTGCATGGGGATTATTAGGAGGCCATGATCGACAAGGGCCAGTGGAGGGAATTTGTCCAGGACACCGGGGTTACACCCCCTACTCTTTACGAGAAGTGTCATGGGATTTTTAATGACCACAGAGAGTCAGGACCTCAGTTTAACGTCTCATCCGAAAGACGGTGCTTTTTTACAGTATAGTGTCCCTGTCACTACACTGGGGCGTTAGGATCCACACAGACCACAGGGTGAGCACCCCCTGCTGGCCTCACTAACACCTCTTCCAATAGCAACCTAGTTTTCCCAGGAGTTCTCCCATCCAGGTACTGACCAGCTCAACCCTGCTTAGCTTCAGTGGTCAACCAGTCTTGGGCTGCAGGGTGATATGGACGTGAGTGGTGGCTGTGATCAAATCTCACATCAGGTCTCAGCTCGTGTACGCAACTTTTTGAGTTATCCTGAACTGAGTAAATCTGTCAGAGAATTATATAATAACAGCATTTTGTTTATTTAGATTATTTTCCTGATGACAACCGAAGCTCATTAATCGATCATTAACCAGTAAGATTAGAATGTCTTTTTTTATTTCAGGGTTTTAGCTTTATATGCGCCAATAACAACATATACAACAGACCATGAGGAATCACACATCGTCACATCACGCACCTGCAGTGCTTCTGTGAACAGAGAAAAACAGAAATTAAGTCTATAAAAGAAATGCGGTCAACCAAACATAAAAGTTATACTGCTAAATTTAAAAGGTCTGTTTTAAAATCAGAGTGCAGTGCCCAAACAAACACATTTTTGCGGATGTGAGGGATATTTTACGTGGATATTGGAACACAAGTGAAGAACAAAGCCTTGTTTACATAATGAATAATAGTTTAGCAACTACGGTAAATGTTACTTTTATCTGGAGGGATCATGATAGGCAATGTCCTGGTAGAATCACTCTGACACAGACACCTAGTGCAGTGATTAGTACAGCCAAAGGATTGATCCATTTGGGGGTTTTGTTATGTAAATACTTTTTATATTATTTGTGGAGATCAATTGCATTATTGGTTCATTGCACACAGTATATTTCTCTCTCATTTTACATGTAGTTTATGAAAATCATTTGCAGTTTGTATTTTTGTTACACAAGACAATTTGCACAATTGTTTTCACTACTTGCTACACTGCAGTTGTTTATGTTCAGATTGAAAATATATTCCCTGCAAAATAGTCACTTTTGCTTCAATGTTCTGTTATTATATACGTAATAATCTTTCTATTAAATTTACTCCCTTAACATTTTAGGACACATCTAGTCATAGTCCATAGACTCCATTAACACTTTCAGCTCTAATTTGGAGACTATAACAAAACAAAAATAATATTAAATGAAAAGACATAACCCATTATTTCTAGTATTGTATTATAGTGGGTTATATAAGTTATGTTCTTCATGCCTCAACGGACTTAATTGTTTTATTATTTTTCTGTTATGTATCATTTAATTTCTCAGTGTTTGTCAAGTGTTGAAAATTCACAATTAAATTGCAGGAGAACACCGCCTGTTAAAATGAGTCTCTGTGAAGAGGAGGGAGATGTTCACTACCAGAACCAGAGAACATCATCTCCAGAACCCAGTTGTGTGTCTATAAAGAGTGATGAATCCATGAGACAATCCCATACATTCAGAGATGGACCAGTGACTTCCAACCCCAGGTAAGACAATTACCAGTACTGGAAACAAGAGACATTAAACATCAGTGATAAAGTGAGATCATCTGAATTATTGATGTTTTATTAATATCAAACAGCATCCTGTCCAGTATCACACAAAATGTACAGAGGAGTGGGTCCCCAGGGCAAATAAACATTAGTTTAATCAAGAGCAGCGAGTGATTCTGTCTTTTCTTTTAATGTTTGATTAACATGGAGACAAATCTATATTAAGACCTACTGTAATGCGTGGATCTAATATAATGTTACACATCAGATTTTAACTAAACGTTCATGTAAGACATAACATGATGATTACGTTTGTGTGAATCTCACCAAGACATATTTCGCAATAATGTATTTTATAGGGAGATTGCGTGCTCTCGGAGAGGCACATTTTATGCGCGTGCTTTACAAATGTCAGTCAGCTCGATCGTATTGTTTTCATCAGCATGGGTTTGAAAATCATATTTCACTGGTTTGGACTCATGTCATCCATAATTCTATATGAATATGCACAAAGCTGGAATGCTGCGCTTTGCAACAATAGACCTTGATCACTTGTGGTGAGAAGCAGCAGCAGTCGTCCAGAAGTGAGCAGAGAAAAAGGTGCTCTTCTCAGAAAACATACAAATAATGATAATTTTAGATGTTTGATTACTATTTGGAGCATTGGGACCGCTAAAAGAGGGCTTAATGAACTAATTTTTGTGAACACCTAAAATTCGACCGTGAGATTAGACCGTGCACATGCCGACTCATTTTGCCAGCAGGGGTCGCATATAAGATCCGTAAAGTTGCAAAGACTAAATTCTCAAACCCAAAGAGATATTCTTTATAAAAGTTAAGACTTGTCCACACCTTCCTAAAATGCTTCATTTAAACACACCCCCACATGTCTATGTCACTGTGTTGGAAGATTTGCATAACACCGCCCGAATGTTTACACAAAGAAAGAAGGTGTAACTTTTATTCTCGCTGTAGTATTGTTGCCGCCGTTGCCATGTCGTAGAGACGCTGCGTGTTTCCAAATATGGTAAGGGGCATAACATTTCCATTACACGCTTGAGGTATTTGGCCAGTCACGATGCACTGGATAGCTGGCCAATCAGAGCATACTGCGCTTTTCAGAACGATGAGCTGGGCTGAGAGGAGCAACAATATTGTACAGTATGTGGAAAAGAATGTTTTTTGAACCTTAAAGGGGTCATCGGATGCAAAATTCACTTTAAGTTGTTTGAACATAAATGTGTTTTGGAAGTGTGTGTACACATCCGTCTTATAATTATATAAAAATCCACCCAGTGGTTTTTTAAAAATCCCTATTTTAAAATCCCCTTTCTCAAATCAGGCTGTTCTGAGATTCCTGTCAGAATGACGTAGTTCTGCACAGACCACTCCCATGATAGTTGATTGACAAGGACGTCTTACCTTAGACCCGCCCTGAGTGAGCTGAGAGCTGTCCGCCATTGTGTCGACTCCGGTGCAGGGGAAGACAAGATGTCTCCTATTAAGCGATTGAGGTGTTTTGTTGTTGGATGTAATAATGAATATAGCAGTCGCCATTTACTCCCAACATCTGAGCTGCTCAAGACGCAGAGGATTAACGTTACTTTCATTTTGAATGTGTCTGTTCGCGCGAATCATTTGTGATCCAGCTTCATCTACAGAAGTGAGTATAAGGGTTTTTTATGAAACTTTTCGCCGTTCCTAATAATGTGCTAGTTAGCCAGTTTCGTGGCTAAAGTAAACAGCACTGCTCGTCACCCCACGGATGAGAGGGGCGGGGGTCAACAGAGTCATTAGCATTTAAAGGAACATGGACTATAATGGCTTGCTAAAAACTAGGGATGCACCGAATGTTCGGCAACCGAAAATAGCAAAAAAAACTATTTCTGAATAAGTGAAAAGACCGAATAATTTGTGCCGAACAATGACGTGACACGATCAAATAGATTCGTGTACTAATGCAGCAAACACGTCTGCAATGTGAAAGTATTTAAAACTGTCAGAGAAAGATGCAAAAAACATTACAAGCACGAAGCACCGACAGCGAGAGACTGCTTAGCGCTGCATCTCATGTCTCCAATGAGAAGAGGAAGAGGAGGTTGATGCTGGTTACTGTATGATGACTGAAATCGCGAAATGGCCTCAAATGATTAGTAAATAAACTGCATTTTCTAATACACGCACGGACTGCATGTATTCAAACAGTGCTGCACGAGCTCGCGGCGCCAGGGTTCAAAGTCCAAAGCGCGAGAAAAATCTGGGCTAAAACATTGTTACTCATCATTTGCTCAGTAACATTAAAAAAAAAAAAATTTAAAGACATGTGACAATGTGATACGTGCGGCAAACATCTTCCCAAATTCGTAATGAGAATCATTTAAATATCTGCTGTTGTCAACAAAAAGCACAATCTTCCTGCGGGTTTCTGCCAAAATAAAATCTAAGAAAAAGCAACAACTCCATCAACATTCATAAATGTTAGTATTTAAATGTTACTGTTGTTCTGTAAAATAAAAGAAAAAATAAGACAATAATAATGATAACATTAATTACCCTACAACAGCTATACATTTATTATAACATTCACACATAGTGTTCAAATTGGGATCTGTAATATATTCTAATGTTTTAAAATAAGTCTCTTCTGCTCAGAAAGGCTGCATTTATTTGTACAGAAAAAAATACATGCCTGATTCAAGAAGGGGGTCCCAAAACTGGCCAAAAAATATTTTTAGTAACTTAAAGTAATTTTTAGTAAGTTAAATTGTGCTTTGTTGGTATAATGTCTGCTAGAATGTTACAAAATGTTCAGTGTTAAATAAATATTTTTAAATTGTTGTTTTGTAATTGATTTTTTTATTTGAAAAGCAGGACAAAACAGTAAAAAGCACATTTTAGCTATTTAATTTATGCAATGGTGAAAAAATGGCAAAATAGGCCTTCATGGGGAAAGAATCCGAAAAACCGTGTTTGGTATTTGGCCTTCGGCCCAGTGTTTCATTTTGTTCGGCTTCGGCCAAGAATTTTCATTTCGGTGTATCCCTACTAAAAACAGAACTGATTTTGACAGGTTTAAAAAGGTGTTTTTTACACTAACTTTGAGAAATTTTAACCAAAGTATATAATAGACTTTTAATTAAGACCCTAAAGAATCATATGAACTTGTTCAAAATGGGCATCCGATGACTCCTTTAAACTGCATAAACACTTTGCATTACACCAAATACACAAAATAATGTTATTTTTAGCATCATCATAAGACCCCTTTAAATACAAATGAGTTGCTGCTCCCCACCCCTTTTCCAGAAAAGAGCTGTGCCTTTACAGCTCATGCTTCAGATCCTAAGGCAACAACAAACAAAACATGTCTGTTTTTAATTATCATGTCTATCATGGTAACGCTTACATGACATTGCAGTTCTTTTTTTATCAGGAAAGTTTATTATTTGCATGGGTTTAAAAATCTTGTCTGTTTAAACTTCTGATACATGGTTTTCTGAACGCAAACACCTGAAGACAATAGAACACTGGCTGTCACGTCACATACTAAACTTAGTTGTCTTTTGTATCTTATTGCATTTAAACGGTCAAATACAAACAAGGTTATGTCAAAAATATAAAAAGTTCACAAACACAGTTTACACATTAAAACATGCAATATGCAGTTATCTGTAATAATAAAAATTATTGAACAGCTCGGCAATTTATGGGTGGGTTGAGTGGGTGGATTTTTACCATTTTAGGTTGATTGTGTACAAGCACTGTGGACACAAAATTATGATTAAATTAGGGCTGTCAGTCGATTAAAATGTTTAATCTAATTAATTACATGATGTTTCGATTAATTAATCTAATTAATCGCAAAATAAATTTGACTGAAAATACCCACAAAAGATTATTTAAAGATATTTTTGTGTTAAATGATAAAATATCAAGTAGACATTACAAATTGTAGCTTTAGAAATATTTTATTTGATTCAACAAAAAAAATGATTACACAAACATTTAGGCTACAACAGCCTAACATAAACTATGGAACAAGATAATTTGAGAAACATCTCAGTATTTTTGTTCATACAATGAATGTTGTATGAATGTTTGTATGAATGTTCATACAAAACAGCTTTGTTACCAACAGTCTTCAAAACACCTTCATGTTCCACAAAAGAAAGGTTTGAAACAACATGAGGGACGTGAGAGTAAATGATAGCAGAATTAAAAAAATTGGGTAAACTATCCCTTTAATGTTATTATTATTATTACTATTAATTAAATTATACTCTAAATAAGAAACTAAATCTGCCAGTAGGTGGTAGTAAATGTCTTCAGTCGATTCGTTCAAACGGCTGATTCATTCAGGAATGAAGTAAACGTCTCTTTTTATGAATGGGTCAATCAATGATTCACACAATTCGTTCATAACACGGATTCATTCAGAAACTAAACACTGCTGTGTTGCTTGGAGACGCACAACAATTCTGCTATGGCTTTAAAGATAATTTATTATATATATATATATATATATATATATAATATATATATAAAATTGAGCAAAAACATAATATTGCATTTAAAATATAACACAATATCAACTTCTTATTTACTGCACTGTTGTATAAAATCACATTTAAACTCAAAAATCAGCACTCATGTAATAGCCTACTGCTTGCCCTGCTCGTGTGATATAAATATGAGACAACACATACAGGGCCATTTTTGCACCAATATCTTGAATTTGTGCATAACTGCATTTATGGAGATGTTGCCCTGCATCATATTTGTCAACAGGCAACTGTATGAAATGTAAGATGATGTACAGATCTGGGGGCGGGGCCAGTGCGTTAACTGCGTCAAAATATTTTAATCTCATTATTTTTTATAAATAATTAATTATGTTAACGTGTTAAACTGATGGCCCTAGTTTAAATACCATGTATAAGTAAATTTTTCATATTAGGTCCTCTTTAAATTGTGTCATCCTAGACCAAAACAATGCTTATTGCTTTACTAAAACGCTTATCATGTTTCCTCTGTTGTGAACTACTGATAATTATTTTTCAAGCTATACAAAAACAACAGTGGCATAAAAATTAGTTTGAATAAAGTCCTAGTGTCTTTGCAAAGTCTTGTCTTCAGTCACATTTATAGTTGTTCTGTCCTCCTTGAGAAGGAGACTGGCTTGCCAGATTGATTGATCGTCATTCCCCTTTTTCATTCACTCCATCAGCAGATCCTCATTCAATAAACAAGTTGCCTGATTCATTTAATTCACAAACAAGATGTAAGCTGTCAAAATCCACTCCCTAACTCTTGTCAAGTGTCAAATATCAAGAGTGTTTTATCTTAACTCATTTCGTGAGATAATGTATTATTAATAACACAGAATATTTTACCAGAGCAAGTGATGATTTGCTGGATGAGGCTAATATGTTTAACAATTGTTTAATCGGTGAATGTCACTGTTGACTTAAGTACAGTTTTATGGTCAGATGAGGAAGTTATTCACCTTGTGACAGTGCTGGGCACTTTTAAAACACTGCTTCATGAAGCTTCAAAACAAAAGATTCATAAAATTTTGAAGCTTCATGAAGCAGTGTTTTAAAAGTGCCCAGCACTGCCACAAGGTGAATAACTTCCTCATCTGACCATAAAACTGTACTTAAGTCAAGTGATATAGAGCTTGTATCAAACGGACCAAGTCACATGATTTCAGTAAAGACTTTACATTTACATTTAATCATTTAGCAGACGCTTTTATCCAAAGCGACGTACAAATGAGGAGAACAATAGAAGCAATCAGACCATCGAGAGAGCAACAGTATACAAGTGCCATGACAAGTCTCAGTTAGTCTAGCACAGTACACGTAGCTAGGAATTTTTTTTTTTAAATAGAAAAGGTACGTGTTAGTATTAGTTAGTCAGGTGCTGGCGAAAAAGATGTGTCTTTTAGATGTTTTTTGAAAATGGCTAAAGACTCAGCTGTTGGAATTGAGATCGGGAGGTCATTCCACCAGCTGGGCACAGTCCAGGAAAAGGTCCGTGAGAGTGATTTGGTACCTCTTTGGGATGGCACCACAAGACGTCGTTCACTTGCAGAACGCAAGCTTCTGGAGGGCGCATAAGTTTGAACTAGCAAGTTTAGGTATATTGGTGCAGTGCCAGTTGTGGTCTTGTAGGCAAACATCAGTACCTTGAATTTGATGCGAGCGGCTATTGGTAGCCAGTGTAACCTGATGAAGAGAGGGGTAACGTGAGCTTTTTTCGGCTCATTAAAGACCACTCTGGCTGCTGCATTCTGGATCAGTTGCAGAGGCTTGATAGTACATGCGGGGAGGCCTGCCAAGAGAGCATTACAATAGTCCAGTCTGGAGAGAACAAGAGCTTGGACAAGGAGTTGTGCGGCTTGCTCTGACGGGAAGGGCCTAATCTTGCTAATGTTGTATAAGGCAAATCTGCAGGACTGGGCCATTGTAGCAATATGGTCTGTGAAGCTTAACTGATCATCGAATTACTAGTCCCTGAAGTCAGCTGACCACGCCTTCCTACTTAGCAAACCGAAACTGGAAACTCCCGCGATAAGCACGAGAACAAACGCGACTTGTGAACGCGTTTACCAGGTAAAACACAGTATGCAAAACAATGTTTCCTAGCAACGACAACTGAGCTGAAATCTAATGAGAAAACAAGACAAAACACTTACAAACTGCTGTTCTCTTCTTCTGTTCGACTGCTTCTTCTCGACTGCTGGTGTATGCTGGATTTTTCACTTTAAGTCAAATACTGTTTTTTATCATTTTGCCATTTCTATTCCTGGACCAGAATTTAATTCATGCTGGTGTATGCTGGATTTTTCAGTTGTGTCTCAGCTGGTTTTGAAAATGATGCACATTTATATGCCCTCATTTATTCTTTGTGTGGTTTTTTCTTGTTTCTGCTGTTGGATAGAGATGATCAGACTGGAGACCTGCAGTATTTTCATCTACCAGTAGGTGATGAACTACAGAGAGTCAAAGACCAACACAAAACCAGCATGAAGAGCAAGTATGAGAGGTTATTTGAGGGAATCAAACTACAAGAGAATCAAACCCTACTGAACAGGATCTACACACAGCTCTACATCTTAGAGGGAGAAAGTGAAGGGGTGAATGAAGAACATGAGCTTTTACACATGGAGAAAACACCCAGAACAAAACACTCACAAGACACTCCAATCTACTGCAATGACATCTTTAAAGCCTCAGCTGAACCAGGATGTGAGGAGAAAGACCAGATCAAGACTGTTCTTACTAAAGGCATCGCTGGAATCGGAAAAACCGTCTCTGTGCAGAAGTTCATTCTGGACTGGGCCGAGGGAAAAGCCAATCAGGAGGTAGATTTCATGTTTGTGCTTCCATTTCGAGAGCTGAACCTGATCCGAGATCATCAGTACAGTCTTCACAGACTTCTGCTGGACTTTCATCCTGGACTTCAAGATCTGGACTCAAAGATTTATGAGGAGTGTAAAGTTGTGTTCATCTTTGATGGTTTGGATGAAAGCAGAATCACACTGATGTTTTCAGATGCTCAGAAAGTTTGATGTGACTGAGACTTCATCAGTGGGTGTGTTGATGTCAAACCTCATGAAAGGAGAGCTGCTTCCCTCTGCTCTCATCTGGATCACCTCCAGACCAGCAGCAGCCAATCAGATCCCCTCCAAATACATCAACCGTCTGACAGAAATTCAGGGATTCAATGATCCTCAGAAGGAGGAATATTTCAGGAAGAGAATCAGTGACCAGCATCAAGCCAGCAGAATCATCTCACACATCAGAAGAGCAAGAAGCCTCCACATCATGTGCCACATCCCTGTCTTCTGTTGGATCTCATCCACAGTTCTTCAAAAGCTCCTTAAAGAAGATATAAATGCAGAAATTCCTCAAACTCTGACTGAAATGTACATCCACTTCCTGCTGATTCAGATCAACATGAGGAACCAGAAGTATGAAGAGAGAGATCCAGAGAAACTCCTGCAGTCCAACAGAGAAATGATTGTGAAACTTGCTGAAGTGGCTTTCAAACAGCTGATGAAGGGCAATGTGATGTTCTATGAGGAGGACCTAAAAGAGTGTGGCATAGACAGCATTGATGCCTCAGTGTATTCTGGGATTTGCACTGAGATCTTTAAGGAGGAATCTTCGATTCATCAGAAGAAAGTCTACTGCTTTATACATCTGAGCGTTCAAGAGTTTCTATCTGCTTTTTATGTGTTTTATTCCCATCTAATAGAAAACATCAACACATTGCAGTTGTTTCTAAATTATGAAGATGAGAGGTACAGATCTAAGAAAAACACTTTGTATGCACTACTATCATCAGCAGTTGATAAAACTCTTCAAACTGGAAATGGACACCTGGATCTTTTTCTGCGGTTCCTCCTAGGCATTTCACTGGAGTCCAATCAGAAACTTTTACAAGATCTACTGATACACACAGAGAGTAGCTCAGAGACCATCAGAGAAACTACAAAGTACATTAAAGATGAAATCAAAGAAAGTTATGGTCTCTTGGCTGACAGATCCATCAATCTGTTCCTCTGTCTACTGGAAATGAAGGATCAGACTCTGTACAGGGAAATTCAGGAATTTGTAAAATCAGACAAACTTGCAGTGAATAAACTCACTCCTGCTCACTGCTCAGCAATAGCATACATGCTTCAGATGTCAGAGGAGGTGCTGAATGAGTTTGATCTCATGAAATACAACACATCAGATGAAGGGAGATGGAGACTGATACCAGCAGTGATGAACTGCAAAAAAGCTCTGTGAGTATGCATTAATGTCATCACAAAATGTTTGTATGTAGTTAAGACTCAAACTAATTAATCTATGAATCATCACCTGATAACCTCAGCTGACCTTCATATACAGACTCCATCTTGTGTGCTTTAGTTTGGGTTTTCAGACAGTTGATGTGTCATTCATAATCTGTTTTTAGAGATCTTCGTGTCACAGAATATTAGCTATGCCAGTGGTTTTTTTAATTCTGGTCTTGAGGACCCACAACACTGCACAATTTTAGTTTTTCTTGTGTGACACATACAGTTCAGTTAATGGAGATCTCTCCAAACTGAGGATCTAAAGATCTGAAATGCAACCTTCAAATTGAGAAGCACCCAAAATATGCAGTGCTGTGCGTCTCCAGGACTGAAACAAACTGAGCAATATGATCATTAAAATACTGTCATTGTCATTCACCGAATAAAGAAACGTGGTTTTAACCATCCATCTCCTCTTCATTGCACTGTTGTCTTCTGTTATAGACTTGTTGGATGTGGTCTCACTGAGCAGTGCTGTGAAAGTTTGTCTTCAGCGCTAAAATCAACAAATACCTGTTTGAGAGAGCTGGACCTGAGTAACAATGACTTGCAAGATTCAGGAGTGAAGCTACTCTCTGTTGGACTGATGAATTCACACTGTCAACTGAACATACTGAGGTTTGACTTTAACATTCACTATTGGAGGCGCACAATATATGAATAGTCTGTGTATTATTGTCTGATAACTGAGAAATTTCAATTGTTAATATTGTGTCAATAGTGGGGTTTTTAACTATATATTAACACTAGAATCACCACGGGGTAAATTTTACCCATGGCTGTTTTTAAGGGTGCTTTCACATCTGCCTCATTTAGTTCAGTTGAATCGCACTAGAGTTCGTTGTCCCTCTTGGTGCGGTTCGTTTGGGCAGGTGTGATTGCAGCAATCGCACTCGGGTGCGCACCAAAAGTGGACCAAACAAGCGTACCGAGACCTCCCTGAAGAGGTGGTCTGAGCTCGATTGCAAACGGACTCTGGAGTGGTTCGCTCGTGGTGAGAAAGTAATCCGACCCAACGGACCAATGAACCAAGCGGTATCATAATTCTTAATAGGAAATATGCTATATAGAAAGCAGAATTCAGTGTCTTTTGTGAATGCAAGTGAGAATTTGTGAGAAACTTAGATTTTGTTAGTGAAATATTTTTTATTGCAGTTGAAAACCAAAGACCACCTCTTCATAATAAAATGTTGTGTAATTAATTACACAACGGATGAAGTCGTGATTCCCACTGGCTGTAACTGCATTATATGTATGTGTATATATATATATATATATATATATATATATATATATATACTGTATATATACAGGTGCTGGTCATATAATTAGAATATCATCAAAAAGTTGATTTATTTCACTAATTCCATTCAAAAAGTGAAACTTGTATAATGTATACATTCATTCCACACAGACTGATATATTTCAAGTGTTTATTTCTTTTAATTTTGATGATTATAAGTGACAACTAATGAAAACCCCAAATTCAGTATCTCAGAAAATTAGAATATTGTGAAAAGGTTCAATATTGAAGACACCTGGTGCCACACTCTAATCAGCTAATTAACCCAAAACACCTGCAAAGGCCTTTAAATGGTCTCTCAGTCTAGTTCTGTAGGCTACACAATCATGGGGAAGAGTGCTGACTTGACAGTTGTCCAAAAGACGACCATTGACACCTTGCACAAGGAGGGCAAGACACAAAAGGTCATTGCAAAAGAGGCTGGCTGTTCACAGAGCTCTGTGTCCAAGCACATTAATAGAGAGGCGAAGGGAAGGAAAAGATGTGGTAGAAAAAAGTGTACAAGCAATAGGGATAACCGCACCCTGGAGAGGATTGTGAAACAAAACCCATTCAAAAATGTGGGGGAGATTCACAAAGAGTGGACTGCAGCTGGAGTCAGTGCTTCAAGAACCACTACGCACAGACGTATGCAAGACATGGGTTTCAGCTGTCGCATTCCTTGTGTCAAGCCACTCTTGAACAACAGACAGCGTCAGAAGCGTCTCGCCTGGGCTAAAGACAAAAAGGACTGGACTGCTGCTGAGTGGTCCAAAGTTATGCTCTCTGATGAAAGTAAATTTTGCATTTCCTTTGGAAATCAGGGTCCCAGAGTCCGGAGGAAGAGAGGAGAGGCACAGAATCCACGTTGCTTGAGGTCCAGTGTAAAGTTTCCACAGTCAGTGATGGTTTGGGGTGCCATGTCATCTGCTGCTGTTGGTCCACTCTGTTTTCTGAGGTCCAAGGTCAACACAGCCGTATACCAGGAAGTTTTAGAGCACTTCATGCTTCCTGCTGCTGACCAACTTTATGGAGATGCAGATTTCATTTTCCAACAGGACTTGGCACCTGCACAGAGTGCCAAAGCTACCAGTACCTGGTTTAAGGACCATGGTATCCCTGTTCTTAATTGGCCAGCAAACTCGCCTGACCTTAACCCCATAGAAAATCTATGGGGTATTGTGAAGAGGAAGATGCGATATGCCAGACCCAACAATGCAGAAGAGCTGAAGGCCACTATCAGAGCAACCTGGGCTCTCATAACACCTGAGCAGTGCCACAGACTGATCGACTCCATGCCACGCCGCATTGCTGCAGTAATTCAGGCAAAAGGAGCCCCAACTAAGTATTGAGTGCTGTACATGCTCATACTTTTCATGTTCATACTTTTCAGTTGGCCAAGATTTCTAAAAATCCTTTCTTTGTATTGGTCTTAAGTAATATTCTAATTTTCTGAGATACTGAATTTGGGGTTTTCATTAGTTGTCAGTTATAATCATCAAAATTAAAAGAAATAAACACTTGAAATATATCAGTCTGTGTGGAATGAATGTATACATTATACAAGTTTCACTTTTTGAATGGAATTAGTGAAATAAATCAACTTTTTGATGATATTCTAATTATATGACCAGCACCTGTATATATGACGGAATGATGGCTACATTTGTTTTGCGTTTGCCAGGGCAGCAATAAAGCCACAATAAGCCCGCGGAGTGAACTTGTCAATCCATATTGATGAATGACGCAGAGGAACGTAAACAGGTGAACTCTGACCAATAAGAGGCTTTACTCACATGTGACTTGCATAAGTTTGCTTTGCAATGTTGCCGTATGAAAGCGAACCGAACCAAGAAGAAAATGCAACAATGTAACAAATTAATCCCTGTTTCGGAACAAAGCAAATGATCTACAGGTCTGAAAGTGTCACGGTGCACACAGCAGGGAGAGACGAGGAACACGCAGACGAGGATGTAAACTCAAATTATAGTCTTTAATAATGACAGGGTAACACAGGGCAAGGTAGACACACCGGGAATGACGAGTAGACCAGACGAAATGGAACTCAAAAGACAGGACTTACATACACCGGGTAATTAACACATAATCACACACACCTGGACACAAATTAACTAATGACGACATGAAACGAACCATATACGGAAACAAGAGGCGGGAACACAAGACACACACGAATCAAACTCTAACATAACTCCCCCCTCCCGGAAGGCACGTCCCGTGCCGTAACAGTACTACCAGGGAGGGGGGGTGGGCACTCTGGAGACCCCACGGGACCGACACAGAGACATAACACAAGAAGGGGCCTCCAGAGCGAAACTGACAGACGTAGGCCCCGGAGGAGCAGGGAGCTCAGGAGGCCAAGGCAGGTGGTCTCTGGTGGCCGTGGCCTCGTCCCTCGGCCCGGCCACTACAGCCGGGACCCTTGTACCCCCCCCCCAAGAAATCCATGTGGCAGCTCAGGGGTACCAGAAGCCCTCCGGGGCGAAACAAACAAAAACACAGTTTAAAAAGACCTAAAGTCACAGTCTGGTCTATACGGCCATGACCGGCTGGCGAAACCAAAACCGGCTGGCTAGACCACCCAACGGCGGGGGCCGGCGGGCTGGATAAAGCCACAGCCGGCGGCGGGCCGAGTGACCGCGGATGGCGGGTTGGCCTTCCCCGCGTAGTATAAACGTGAAACAGAAGTGGGCCGCGGACGGCGGCGTGAAACAAACGTGGTGAGTTGGCTTTCCCTGCCAACGACGACCAGTGGGCATGAGTCAGCGGCAATCCGGCGGGCATTGAGTCAGAGGCAGGCCGGCGGGCATTGAGTCAGAGGCAGGCCGGCAGGCATTGAGCCAGCGTCGGGCCGGTGGGCTAGGGTTAGCCGTGGATGGTGGCGTCATCTCCAGTGAACTGTGGGCTGGTTGATCCGCGAACGGCGGCATGAACTCCCGCGAACGGCGGGATGGCAGAGCCGCGAACGGCGGCGACAACTCCCGTGAACCGCGGGATGGGAGGGCCGCGAACGGCGGCGTAAACTCCCGCGAACCGCGAGCATGAGGGACAAAACTCAGGATACAAAGAAACACTAGAAAAAACGAACAAAACAAATCGAGGTGAAGGGACGACGCTTACTGTTGGGTCTGGTCTTCTGTCACGGTGCACACAGCAGGGAGAGACGAGGAACACGCAGACGAGGATGTAAACTCAAATTATAGTCTTTAATAACGACAGGGTAACACAGGGCAAGGTAGACACACCGGGAATGACGAGTAGACCAGACGAAATGGAACTCAAAAGACAGGACTTACATACACCGGGTAATTAACACATAATCACACACACCTGGACACGAATTAACTAATGACGACATGAAACGAACCATATATGGAAACAAGAGGCGGGAACACAAGACACACACGAAACAAACTCTAACAGAAAGCACCTTCAAATGTACATAACAGATTTTTTAATAAAACATTCAAGTCTCCCAGTCATTGACTTTTACTAAAATTGTGTAGTTTACAATCCCCTGTTGTTTAAAATTGTTTAGATAAAACCAGATCAAAAAACAGGGCATTGATACCCACTATATAACGTCTGTATTTTCGTGCTGTCATTTTCTTGCCGCTTATGTTTTAGCTTTGTACATTGCTAGGCAACGCCTTTCACACACTGAATTAATGGTTATCAGTCAAAATGAGTAAAAGAAGGTGATTTATCGATGCCGAAGAGGTATTAGAAGCATAAATGTCATGAGTGATGGAGAGTGTGACGGGCCCTACCATACACCCGGCGCAATGCGGTGTCAGGCTGAAACTAGCAAAAAGAACTTGCGTCGTGCCTGACGCCTCATTTTCACGTGCTGCGCCATGTTGTTTAAATAGCAAATGCATTTGCGCCATTTTGTGTGCTCATGGGTGTGCTGGTCTGAAAACGAGGTGTGTTCAGGCACATTGTTGGTGCGTTGCTATTTTGAGGCAACTGAAATAGACTGCGCCATTGACCATACACTCTGCTTATTACACACAGGGACATGCAGCAGCACACAAACATGCCAAATATTGAATATTAAAGGATTACAATGTAAAAGATTACTATTGTGTAGGCTACATAAATATAAAAATGCCTACACGTCATAATGGATAGTCATTGCATGTATCAGAATTGAGCTACATATTTGCTCTCGCACGAGCAGCTCCGTTTCCTCTCCGAGACACGTTCAGTCAAAGACTATAGAAATACACTCAATCTTTGCACTTGTAAATTCTGTCATGTAAATAGCGAATCCGCCATGGCGCGAGCACAACTGGCTCTTAAAGGGAATGGGAGATGAGACTCTGATTGGTTTATTGCACGTTATGCCCAAAACACTCTCATTACTCATTAAGAGAATACGAACATTTTTCCCATCGTTAAACTAGTAAAAGTGTATTCGGACAAGCCCTAAGTGCACCTACGCCTTGTGCTTTAGACCATGCACTTAGATCATTAAAACAGGGCCCTAAGACTTAATTAGGTGAAGCTGTGTGCTTGAATTTGTCATCGCATCATCCTATGCAGTGTGGTGAATTATTCTATTGCTCATTATTGTCTATAGGCTATTTTAGTATTTTAAATAACATGGGTTATATTAATATATCGATTAATGACATTGTATTATAATATTACACCACCCAAATATGTATTTACTTCCATCTAATTCTCGTTGTCAGTGCAGGCTTGTTTAGTTTATATTGACCGTTATGAAAAGTGATTAGTGTAGCCTGCATAAAAAAAGCTTTGAACATAAAAACAACAGGACAAAAAATATAGTTGATGACTTGACATAATCATTTCATGACTCTAGACACTTGTTTGTGAAGACAGTGGAATAATACAGTGAAATAAAATGTTCTTTAGCCATATCAAAACAGTAGTCATGTGCGTGGGTAAAATTTACCCGCTGGCGGTTTTAGGTATACAGCGACCCCTGGTGGTTCTAGTGTTAAAATTTTATATTAAGTACGTCTACAACATATTTGGCCTAGAAACATGCATGTTTAGCCTATAATGTTGTAGTAAATCAGTTTGGTGCAGAAAACACTATCCCTTTAAAACACAACATTTGTAAACATGCATGTGGAAACTGAAATACATATGTATAAACATATGTTGTGAATGTGGAAAAAGAAAACAGTAAAGGGTTTAAATTGTCTACATAAAGAATCTTGGCCAGATTTAGATTTTTTCCATGGTTATCATGGTTAAACAGATGATTCGGAAGGTCTGAATATTAAGAAACTGGTTTAGATTTTTTCAAATAATCTTTAACAATGGATTGTTTTTTCCAGTTTTCCCTGACGTTTTGCTGCATTGTCTGGCTGTCACGATTCCAAGCCATGAACTTCCAGTCACTCACCCACCACATGGACTTTCACACCACACACACAGTTACAGATCACTCTTAGACTACATTTCCCATCATCCACTGCACCCACACAGCTGTTCACCATTATCTCGCTTGCACCTGTATACAATCTCACAATCACCATCACCCAATCACACACACACACACACCCTATATAAACCATGGACATTCTCTCACACTCTGCCGAGTATTGTTAGCCTTGCTACTTACCAAGCGTTTCCCAAGTATCCCGAGTTTGATTTCCTGTGTTTCGATTCCTGCCCGTGTTCCTGATTCTCTCTCTCTGCCTAGCCCTCTGGATACTGTACGCCGATCGCCGACCCACGCTTGCCCTTGGATTATTCTTGTGTCTTGCCCATGCCATATCTGTTTGCTACTGACCGACCCTGCCTGTATTGACCATGTATTATAATAAAGCCTTGCGAATGGATCCGCCTGTCTCACGTCTCGTCAACCCCGTAACAGAATACTCGGCCACAAAAGGATCCAGCGGCTTTTCATGTGGATATTGGCCAGGTATGGACATTGCAAGGATGTTGTTACACCTCGAGCAGGGCTCTCGACCACTCGAGGATTATATACAAGAATATTTAGACCTCGCCCATTTCTCTGATCTGCCGGACTGTGTACTCATAGACTTCTTTTGTGAGGGCATTAATCAGCCGCTGAAGTCACAGCTAATCCGTGAGGGTCCCCGTTCATCTCTCAGTCAGTTTCTGGACTATGCTTTGCTATGTGTTGGCTCTTCGTTCACTGTGGGGGTCGCGGAGGAACGAGACACCGCACCCAATTGTGTGGACACAGCCACGCTAGATCACGCTCACAAAATGGCGGCAACAACAACACCCCGTAGCGGCATTGCGGCCAATCACAAGCCAGGTCAGTTCCCAGCTGATGTTAAAGAGTCAAGTCAAGTCACCGCTGCTGTTAAAGAGTCAAGTCAAGTCACCGCTGCTGTTAAAGAGTCAAGTCAAGTCACCGCTGCTGTTAAAGAGTCAAGTCAAGTCACCGCTGCTGTTAAAGAGTCAAGTCAAGTCACCGCTGCTGTTAAAGAGTCAAATCAAGTCACCGCTGCTGTTAAAGAGTCAAGTCAAGTCACCGCTGCTGTTAAAGAGACAAGTCAGATCATCGCTACTGTTAAAGAGCCCAGTCAAGTCCCAACTGATGTTAAGAAGCCAAGTCAGGTCACAGCCGATGTTAAAAGGTCAAACCAAAGCACAGTTGATCATCACAAGTCAAGCCAAGCCACCAGTGATCTCCGTGAGTCAAGCCAAGCCACAGTTGATCGTCATGAGTCAAGCCAAGCTACAGTTGATCATCACAAGTCAAGCAAAGCCACAGTTGATCGTCACAAGTCAAGCCAAAGCACAGTTGATCATTCCAAGTCAAGCCAAGCCACCAGTGATCTCCGTGAGTCAAGCCAAGCCACAGTTGATCGTCACAAGTCAAGCCAAGCCACAGTTGATCGTCACAAGTCAAGCAAAGCCACAGCTGATCGTCACGTGTCAAGCCAAGCCACCTGTGATTTCCGGACAGTCCACGTCGCAGCTGACCAGCCAGAGTCAGTCCACGTCGCAGCTGATCAGCCAGAACCTATTCCACCCAGAGACTCAAGGTCAGTCCTTCAAGTTCCCCTGTTGATATCCAGCGTAAGGGATGCACAGCTGGTATCTGTACGCACTGCTGGTATCCCCAAATCCACTCACTCTGACCCTCCTGTCTATGAACTGATTACCCTGTCTGAAGCGCTCCCCAGGGTGGGGATAGCACTATGTTGCATTTGGGCCACGTACACCACCACGGTACTGCCCCAGGGGAAGGCATCGGCCGCAGAACCTCCCCAAGCGGTGGTGCTCGCCTCAGCCCCTGGTAAGGTGGTGGCGCCCAGCAATAGACTCTCACCCGGTCCTGGTATCACCGTAGAACCTCCAGAGGTGGCGGCGTTAGCTGCAGAACTTCCAGAGGTGTCGGTGGTATCCATCCATGAACTCTCACCCTGTCATATCACGGCTATAAAGGCCGTCATTGAGCTCTCACCCTGTCCTGTCACGGCTAAGAAGGCCGTCTGTGAGCTCTCATCCTGTCCTGTCACGGCTATGGAGGCCGTCTGTGAACCCTTGCCCTGTCCTGTCACGGCTAAGAAGGCCGTCTGTGAGCTCTCATCCTGTCCTGCTCCGGCCACGGAGGCCATCTATGAACTCTCGCCCTGTCCTGTCCCGGCCACGGAGGCCGTCTATGAACTCTCGCCCTGTCCTGCCCCGGCCACGGAGGCCATCTATGAACTCTCGCCCTGTCCTGTCCCGGCCACGGAGGCCGTCTATGAACTCTCGCCCTGTCCTGTCCCGGCCACGGAGGCCATCTATGAACTCTCGCCCTGTCCTGTCCCGGCCACGGCGGCCGTCTATGAACTTTCGCCCTGTCCTGACACGGCTAAGGAGGCCGTCGGTGATTCCCTGTCCGGCCCAGTCAGGGCTACGGAGGCCGTCTGGGATTTCCTGTCCTGCCCTGGCACGGCTATGGAGGCCGCCTGTGATTCCCAGATCTGCTCTGCCACGGCTCCTGAGACTAGGAAGGCTCTCCCTGTCTTGTCTGTCTCTGTTCTCCCAGTGTTGTCTGTCTCAGCTCTCCCTGTGTTGTTTGTCATTATGCTCCTCTACTTCCAGGTGCTGTCAGGGCTACCTGCCCAGTTTGCTTCCCTGCGGTGGTCTCTGGTTCCGTCTGTTCCGCTCTGGTGGGTCCTGGTCCCATCTGTTCCGCTCTGGTGGGTTCCGGGTCCATCTGCTCCGCCCTGGGGGGCTCTGGTCCCCTCTGATCTGCCCTGGCGGGCTCCAGCTCCGTCCGCTCCGCCCTGGAGGGCTCCAGTCCCATCTACTCCGCCCCGGTGGGCTCCAGGTCCGTCCTCCGCCCCGTTGGGCTCCAGGTCCGTCCGCTCCGCCCCGGTGGGCTCCAGGTCCGCCCGCTCCGCCCCGGTGGGCCCCAGGTCCGTCTGCTCCGCCCTGGTGGGCTCCTGCTCCGCCCGCTCCACCCTGGATCTTTTAGGAGCTTCTGGAAGCCGCTCCTTGGGGGGGGGCTATGTCACGATTCCAAGCCATGAACTTCCAGTCACTCACCCACCACATGGACTTTCACACCACACACACAGTTACAGATCACTCTTAGACTACATTTCCCATCATCCACTGCACCCACACAGCTGTTCACCATTATCTCGCTTGCACCTGTATACAATCTCACAATCACCATCACCCAATCACACACACACACACACCCTATATAAACCATGGACATTCTCTCACACTCTGCCGAGTATTGTTAGCCTTGCTACTTACCAAGCGTTTCCCAAGTATCCCGAGTTTGATTTCCTGTGTTTCGATTCCTGCCCGTGTTCCTGATTCTCTCTCTCTGCCTAGCCCTCTGGATACTGTACGCCGATCGCCGACCCACGCTTGCCCTTGGATTATTCTTGTGTCTTGCCCATGCCATATCTGTTTGCTACTGACCGACCCTGCCTGTATTGACCATGTATTATAATAAAGCCTTGCGAATGGATCCGCCTGTCTCACGTCTCGTCAACCCCGTAACACTGGCCATTCATTTCACCCATTTATTTTTCAAGTTTTGTTGCTCTTTGTTGTTTTTACACAATGCAGTGTCAGTGTTTAAGTTTGGAGATTAATTTGGTCAGTTAATTTGATTATAAATCAATTGTTAACTTTAATGAATGCTTGGATACAATGGTTCCAATAAAACAGTATTGGTTTTTAACAAGTAATGTATATAAATTAGTGGTGTCAAAATTAGCGCATTAACACGGGAAGTAAATTTTTTCAGATTAACGCATTAAAAATATTTAACGTAATTAACGCAGGGGCGGGGTTAGGGTTGGCCACCCCATTCACAACTGCTGCCTCTGTCTCTTTTTTTCTTGAAAAGGATTGCGTTTATTTAGATGCAGAACATCTTTATGACCACATCAAACAGGAGACGTTTCAGACGCGTGCTCTAACGTCGCCAGGCGCGAGTCAAACGAGCGCGGAAAAGACACTGTGCTCGTAGCGCGCGCTCTTCAAATACACGCACAAAGGTGCCGGCGCGCGCTGTAGCCTGTATCATTTCATATCAAATAGCGAAAGAAACTACATGCATGCAATGTCCTAGTTATGCCGTATGTTAAGGCATGAAGTTACCAAAAAGGCGATTAAAGCTGCCTTAAAACTGTGTGCATGCATGCAATATGTTATATATGCGTCAAACTCTGAAATGGTTTTCAAAACTTTCCTGAGGCACCCCAGCACTGTCCCTCATCTACAACACCCGATTCAACTCGTCTGCTCATTAGAAGAGACTTTAAGACCTAAAGTGGGCCAGAAAGCAGCAGCAGCTTTTAAAGCAATAGCAGGCAAATAATAATAACCAGCTGCTGTGATGTCTATTAATCCAAGAACAAAAGGAAAAAAAGAGGAAATCAATAACTTTTATAGCTTTAAGGGGTTCATCTATATTTAATTTAGAATCTAGTGTTTGGTAACTATTCATTTTCTGTATATTTCTGCTGAAGGGCATAGGTAGCTAAATATGTCATTTATTATAATGGGTTCATGTGAAGATTGTTTTAAGTTCACGTAAATTAGAAGTTAAGTCTAATAAATGTTAAAATTGATCGCTGTCAATTATACTGTTGTCACGGTGCACACACGAGGAGGATGCAGGAACACGCAGACGAGGACGTAAACTCAAATAATAGTCTTTAATGCAGACAAGGCAGACAGGAAACACCGGGATTAATGAGTAGACCAGACGAAATCAAACTGAACAGACAGGACTATAAATACACAGGTAAATCATAGATAACGAGACAAACACAGCTGGACACGAATTAACTAATAATCACATCAGACGAGGACAGGAAAGAAACCAAATATGGACACAAGAGGCAGGAACACATGACACACACAACAAAACCCTGACAACTGTAATGCTGAATGACTACAGTCAATGGTTAATTATTAAGGGGGAAAAACAATTTTATAGAGACATCAGTAGTATTGATATCAGTGATGCTGGCCTTCAATCATAAAAAAGATACCATTAAAGAAATATTAAAAATATACTGTCTTTATGTTGTTTGTGCATTGTACATTTGAAGATTGAATGTGAAATTATTGCAATATAAAAGTATATTTAAAAACTTTAATGTTAGGTGGGATTAATCGCGATTAATTTTAGAAAAATGTGCGATTAATTAGTTATTTTTTTTATCGATTGACAGCACTAATATAAATGTTAAATGTCATTCAGATATCAATTAATACATTTTGATATGATGTAATTACTGAATCCATTATTGTTTTGTTCAGATTGGCAGGTTGTGGATTGACTAGTCAATGCTGTGAAAGTGTGTCTTCAGCTCTACAATCAAACTCACCTTTGAGAGAGATAGACCTTAGTAACAACAACCTGCAGGATTCAGGAGTGAAGCTACTCACTGCTGGACTGAAGAGTTTATACTGTCAGCTGAGCATACTGAGGTGTGACTTTACATTCACTTATTCATAATGTTCAAATATACAGGTGCTGGTCATATAATTAGAATATCATCAAAAAGTTGATTTATTTCACTAATTCCCTTCAAAAAGTGAAACTTGTATAATGTATACATTCATTCCACACAGACTGATATATTTCAAGTGTTTATTTCTTTTATTTTTGATGATTATAACTGACAACTAATGAAAACCCCAAATTCAGTATCTCAGAAAATTAGAATATTACTTAAGACCAATACAAAGAAAGGATTTTTAGAAATCTTGGCCAACTGAAAAGTATGAACATGAAAAGTATGAGCATGTACAGCACTCAATACTTAGTTGGGGCTCCTTTTGCCTGAATTACTGCAGCAATGCAGCGTGGCATGGAGTCGATCAGTCTGTGGCACTGCTCAGGTGTTATGAGAGCCCAGGTTGCTCTGATAGTGGCCTTCAGCTCTTCTGCATTGTTGGGTCTGGCATATCGCATCTTCCTCTTCACAATACCCCATAGATTTTCTATGGGGTTAAGGTCAGGCGAGTTTGCTGGCCAATTAAGAACAGGGATACCATGGTCCTTAAAACAGGTACTGGTAGCTTTGGCACTGTGTGCAGGTGCCAAGTCCTGTTGGAAAATGAAATCTGCATCTCCATAAAGTTGGTCAGCAGCAGGAAGCATGAAGTGCTCTAAAACTTCCTGGTATATGGCTGTGTTGACCTTGGACCTCAGAAAACACAGTGGACCAACACCAGCAGATGACATGGCACCCCAAACCATCACTGACTGTGGAAACTTTACACTGGACCTCAAGCAACGTGGATTCTGTGCCTCTCCTCTCTTCCTCCGGACTCTGGGACCCTGATTTCCAAAGGAAATGCAAAATTTACTTTCATCAGAGAACATTACTTTGGACCACTCAGCAGCAGTCCAGTCCTTTTTGTCTTTAGCCCAGGCGAGACGCTTCTGATGCTGTCTGTTGTTCAAGAGTGGCTTGACATGGACCCTGAAACCCATGTCTTGCATACGTCTGTGCGTAGTGGTTCTTGAAGCACTGACTCCAGCTGCAGTCCACTCTTTGTGAATCTCCCCCACATTTTTGAATGGGTTTTGTTTCACAATCCTCTCCAGGGTGCGGTTATTCCTATTGCTTGTACACTTTTTTTCTACCACATCTTTTCCTTCCCTTCGCCTCTCTATTAATGTGCTTGGACACAGAGCTCTGTGAACAGCCAGCCTCTTTTGCAATGACCTTTTGTGTCTTGCCCTCCTTGTGCAAGGTGTCAATGGTCGTCTTTTGGACAACTGTCAAGTCAGCAGTCTTCCCCATGATTGTGTAGCCTACAGAACTAGACTGAGAGACCATTTAAAGGCCTTTGCAGGTGTTTTGAGTTAATTAGCTGATTAGAGTGTGGCACCAGGTGTCTTCAATATTGAACCTTTTCACAATATTCTAATTTTGTGAGATACTGAATTTGGGGTTTTCATTAGTTGTCACTTATAATCATCAAAATTAAAAGAAATAAACACTTGAAATATATCAGTCTGTGTGGAATGAATGTATACATTATACAAGTTTCACATTTTGAATGTAATTAGTGAAATAAATCAACTTTTTGATGATATTCTAATTATATGACCAGCACCTGTATGTATAAAAGGTGTTTTGTAATGATTAGACCAAATGCAGCTTATTCTGGGATGTCAAGTCACCTTTACTTATGTGTTGCTTCATTCAATAAAGCAGCTTCACAGTATTAAACAGGAAAGCAACAGAGGAAATGATGCAAACTTCAAAGACGAGGCTAATCCAAATTCTAATATAAAGCCATTCTAATAATAGTGTTATTATTTAGCTCCAGTCAGGTCAGTGTTAAATCAGTTCAGTTCAATAACTGTGTAAAGTTCAATTATTCAATCAAAAGTTCTACTGTAGACAGTAGTGTCATTATTCAGCTTGAGATAGTTCAACATTGATTCAGTCAATTTAATTGATTGTTAAATGTGTCGATGTTGCAAAATTTGTCAATTATAAACAAATTATATTTAGCTACAAAGCAGTGGTTCTTATTCCTAGGCCTGTGGACCACCCACTCTGCACATTTTGTATGTTTCCTTTATTTAACACACCAGAGGCCCTTTTCATAAAACCAGTTTACCAAATAAGCCAGGCTTTTTTCAGTTGGCCTGACTCATTGTCAAATTATTTGGTTCCATAAAGTAAATTTACTATAGCTCAAGCTCAGTCACTCTGGCAACTTCTGCTGGGAAACTTACCTGGTCTGGGGCAGGCTAACTGTAAGGCTAAGCCTGAGTTCCTCTAACACTGACCAATAGGAACACAATGATATTAGTACTGACTCTGTCACAAAGCATTATTTGACTTTATTAACCACTATTAGTCCAAAAATGAAAGTATACAGAAATGCAACTTAAATCATAAATTCAAATACCGGTACCTTTTATTGTTATTAGTAGAACATTATAATATTACAATCTAAAATTGCTCTTTAAAGCACAGGTTAAAAATCACAAAATTAAACATGAAAATAAATAACAAAAACAAACTAAATTTAAACTGGTAAGAGGAACACACATTCATTCATTTGAGCTTAGTAATTATGATGGTATTAGCTTACTGTAATGGGGGAGGTGCGACAACGGAGTGGGGATCCAAATGCAAGGCTTTATTCCAGAACATATTCCAAGGCAGTCAGACCCTGACTTGTGTTTGAGCTACAAAACACCAGCGAACAACAATAGCAGAGGCAAGGCAAAAGAGTAATCCATAAAACAGGCAAGGATCAGGACAGGCAGCAAACAATAACAAAAACAAGGTAACGGTCCAGGGGTCCGTTCTTCGTACCTCACTTAATACATCTGAGATGATGTGAAAGATGCCAGATCTTCTAATCCTGATAACTGATCTTTGGCTAATTTGGTTCTTCAAACGAATTTGCGTATTAGATTAAAATATCTGGATTAAATTGTCTAAGATTACGGCGCGTTCTCGTGTTCCCCAAAAAGGCCAGATGTATCGATACTCGAAACCACGATCAGCAATGCAGCGATTGGCTGTCGACACGACAGCAACGTAATGACATCATATCATTAAAAAAGACACCTGACAGAAAAGTTGACAAATTTCTGGACTTTTATAAGGAAACAGCCAAGTGAATAAAACTACATAAATGTTATAATAGATAATTGAAATGATTTTAATTTATTTTTAATTTTTTTACATGGTTCCCAATTATTTATATTCACGATTTCTAGCATTTCTGTAGGCTTTACATTTTTACTCAGTGTTCAGTGTTGTAATTAGCAATTAATTTAATTTTATCTTTGAAACAGATTTGTTACGTGACAGCATTGATTACAGTTTCTTAAAGATCATGTTATCTGCATCTCCTGCGCTCCATCAAGCCCCTCCCATAATATCTGCCATTACTCAAATTAATGCACGGCTCAGATTAACTGTATAGCATGTGTGTAAGACTCCAATACAATTATAAAGTAATTATTTCATCACTAAGAAATCTTTCAATGAGTAAAACTGGCTGTGTCTATAGTGTTATAGACTACACAACATTATCTTATTTTCAAATTCATTTTTAAATTATTTTTATTTTAAATGATTGTCCCTGGACCAGCAGGGTACTCTTATAATAAAGTAGCAGTGGCTGTGACAGATTTTAAGTATCAATTATGCTTAAAAAGATGTGATCTAATCCTGTTTACATGAAATAAGCTGCTCCCGAGCAGGTTTAAGTTTACGGACCTGTTGCTATGACAACAAGTCCAGGATGAGCTTCGAAGAACCAAATGATCCAAGATCAAGCTAAATCGGCAACAATCAAATCCAGCTAACTGAGTTAGCGATGTACGAAGAACGGACCCCTGGGGTATATTCCAGAAAGCAGATTATGTGACATACGTATGTTTGAGGATAAGCAAGCGGATAACCTCAGCTTTCGGTTCCAAAATCGGAGGTTACTTTTAGGGTATGTAAGTAACCATAGTGACTTGCTCTCTGAAGATAACCTGCTCCGGAGCAGGATATGTTCCAGGGTTAGTTCACTTCAGAGCCATCAGTGCATGCGTGACCTACTGACAAGCCTTCAGTGGACGTGACAGATAGTCCACAACATTATATATTAATTACAATATAGTTATGTAATATAGCCTATTTATATATATATATATATATATATATATATATATATATATATATATATATATAGTTGTATGATATGTTAATTATAAAGTGCTAATATAAGTAATAAATAAGGTAATATTATTCTAATATAGTTATTATATTTATTTTATTGGCATATATAACACTTATCTGTATAAATTATAAAACACTATTATGACAAGGTAATGTTTAATGCATTATATTATATTTATTTATTAAATTTTATATTATCATCTCACATGGATCTGCATTTTCTATAATGTATTTCTATAATAAAACTACATATCTGGTATGACTTAATATATAAGTATCATCAAACAAACAGTATAATTCATATTCTCAAGGATTAAAGATTAAACTGAAAAAAAAGAAAAATGATTGCACAACCATCAATTAGGTGGTAATATGCATGTGCACGTAAACTACCATTGAAAAAAAGAAGAAAGAAACAGCATGGCACGCTTTTTCTTAGCGTCCGTTTCCATAGTGACTCGTTGATTCATCGCTCTGTTGAGAATGTCTCGAGTTTTAACCAGGAACATTCTCTGAGTTGAATGAACTTACTCCCAGACACATTTTTGGAACCACATAACTCGAGTAAGCAAGGTTTGGGGTTAATCAATCGAAAGTTCAGGGTTTAGCTGACAGTAACCGTGCTTTCTGGAATACACCCCTGGGTAAAAAAAAAAAAACACAAAAACAATGAAACTAGGAACTCAGGAAAACACAAAAGCTAACCAACATTCAATCACCAGCAATATGAGAGTGTGTGTGTGCCATTCTTATAGTGCGAGACTGATGAGGTGATGAGACACAGGTGATTGTAACTGGTGATGAGTCTGGGCAAAGGATTATGGGGAATGTAGTCTGAGAATTTGAGAACAGTCTGGAGGAGAGTGCCCTCTTGTGGAGCTCATGGGCACTCCAACTGGTGATCATAACACTTACTTTACCTGTGCTGGCAAAATGAGTCACAATGAGCAATGTTTTAAAAAATGAGTTATTTCTATTTCCTAATTCTATTTTCTATTTATACTACATTAAAGAACCTTCAAAATGATGTATGATTTGTTGGAATAAGACGACAAATGACTGAACATCTGTTTGAAGTTGATGGTATTAGTATTTTTTTTACACATGCCAGTCATTTTGCTTAAGAGGACATTGATTCATCAACTGGGTTTGTATGGGTTACTCTCGTCTTTACTGTGTATTTGTGTAGTTTTTGAAGCGTTATCTTTGAATGTCCTATACAATTAAATTATATGCAGAGAGATTTTTTACTCTTTTTTTTATATATATATATATAAAGAAAGTCTTATCCATATGGGATGGCATGAGGGTGTAAAGCATTGGTCTCAAACTCAATTCCTGGAGGGCCACAGCTCTGCACAGTTTAGCTCCAATCCTAATCAAACACACCTGATCCAGCTAATCAAGGTCTTCAGGGTCACTAGAAACTTCCAAGCAGGTGTGATTTGGAGCTGGTTGGAGCTTAACTCTGCAGAACTGTGGCCCTCCAGGAATTGAGTTTGAGACCACTGGTGTAAAGGATGGGGTATCCCTTTAAAGCAGGTGTACTCAACCCTGTTCCTGGAGATCTACCTTCCTGCAGAGTTCAGCTCCAACCCTGATCAAACACAACTGAACCAACTAATTAGGATCTGAAGGAGCACTTTATAATTAAAGACAGGTGTGTTTGATCAGGGTTGGAACTGAACTCTGCAGGAAGGTAGACCTCCAGGAACAGGGTTAAGCACCAATGATTTAAAGGCTGTATTTTTTGTGTTCCACTTTACTGCATTTTAATTGTTGTCTAGATAGACGTTTTGACCTACAGCCATTGTGCATTTTGTTTTTATCCCTTTAACCAAACCTGTCTGTCTGACAAAACACTTTTTTCAGTTTATTTTTAAGAAATTTCACTTTGCATTGAGAAGATGATTCAACATGATGAAACAATTATCTCCTTTTTTTTGGCTAGGGTACTTATACTTTTTAAATACTCAAGTAGAGTAAAAAGTTGTATTTTTTTTTCTTTTACTCGGGTATGTTTTTGTACTTTTAATTGAGTAAAAAAATTCACTGAGTCTCTGTACTTTCACTTGAGTATAATTTTGAGTACTTTTTACACCCCTGGCAAACTTATAATTAATTAATGGGCAGGCCCACCAGAAAGGGCACAAGCAGACAGGTGGCTGGATGTAATCCGAGAGGCTGCCCTGTGAGCTCTGCTGTCTGGACAAAGCAGTTAGCTGGAAGAGAAGACAGTGGAACCAGATTAGGTATAGGACTCATAGTCTGCTGGGCTGGAAGACGTAGACTTGAGATAGGTTGACAGAGAGAATCAGAGGTCCCAGGACTGGAGGGATGCTGGCCGTGGACCAAAGCCAGCAGGCAAAGGGAAACTAGATCCTTCAATGAGGTAGATGAGCTGACTGTGCTGGAACCAAAGGACCCAGAGCTAGTAGAAAGGGGGAGCAGGGAATGCAAAATAACATAACGGGTAAACCTAAGAGCAGACTAAGAGAAATTAGGGCAGGCTGGAGCCAACCAGGAGGCCAAGAACAAAAACTAGAAAGACAGGGTAAAACTGTTTCTTGATCATTTCTATGCAGAATACAAATTGAAACTTCACACCATCTGGGAAACTTTGCAGGCATCTAAATGTATTTTTAGTATGAGTGATTCTCTGTTAGTATCTCTCCTGTATATTTTTATTTTATTTGGGTAGAAAATAATTTAAATTGGTGTTGATTATTTTCTGCTTTATTTTTCTGTTTAGATTGGCCATCTGTAATCTCTCTGATCAATGCTGCGAAAGTTTGTCTTCAGCTCTACAATTAAACTCCTGTCTGAGAGAACTGGACCTCAGTAACAATGATATGTGGGATTCAGGAGTGAAGCTGCTCTCTGTTGGACTAAAAAGTTCATATTGTCACCTGAACATACTGAGGTATTTAAGAACTCAGATAAAGATTTTTACTGATCAAACGAAGCATGTAACTTAAGTCCTGCTCTTGTCTTCTTTAATGCTTGTAATATCACATCAGAACCCAGTTGCTGTGTGTGCTCGTCTTTCAATGAAAACATCTGGTCTGGGTTTTTTAATAAATTTTCAGAACAATCGCAGAGTATAAATCAGACACAGTACGCAATGAATGAAGTATCCCATCTCTACCCCTCACACATTGTTCTGAGGGTGTGTAAAAATGTTTACGCTTATGGTACATAGGGTCAAAATGATATTGAAAATAAAAGGTAAAGGCAATAAAAATTGGTTTATCATTTTTCATTTGTCAAAATCAAATCTTGCATAAATTTGAAAATTTCCACACAGAAATCAATGTCTAGAAGCTTAAGTATAAAACTTTAGATAGATTTCATCTTTGAAGTGTGCATACACACTTAAGTCTTTAGATTTAAAAAAAAGTACATACGCCACACCCTATGAAATCCTAATCAGCAGATGGTCTGTACATGCACCCCATCTGCCTACTTCCTAAAATAGCCATATATGGAGCTTATTCTGCTTATCCTGCAAATAGGCAGGTATATTCTCCAAAACACAGATCTAATGTATAGTTGAGAAGTAAGTCTGTGTGTTTGTAGGCTGTCTGGCTGTATGGTGACAGAAGAAGGCTGCCGTTATGTGTCTTCAGCTCTGAGTTCAAACCCCTCACACCTGAGAGAGCTGGATCTGAGCTACAATAACCCAGGGGATTCAGGAGTCAAGCTGCTTTCTGAAAAACTTAAGGATACAAACTGCTCATTGGATAAACTCAAGTATGTGTGATCTGTGAAGTAAAATCTGGCCTTGTGGAGATATTCTTGGTCCATAAGTCAAACGCAGCTTATAAATCATACTAAATGATTTTTAATTTAAAAAATATAGAATGATAACTGTAAGGGTTAGGGGTAAGCTTTGAGTTAGGGAATAGAATATACAGTATGTAGACAGTATAGTATAAAAATGTAGTATAGTTACAGTATAGTTAATTATAGTACTTATAAAATAATTACTAGAATAATTATAGTATACTTTTTGTATGAAAAGTCCCTATGAAACATGAAAAGCAAATTTGTTGTGTGTGTTTACTGATTGCATAATATGTGTAGAATGTGATGCAGTGTGTGTTTTATAGTGTGGATCATGGAGGAGAGTTCAGGATTAAAGCAGGACTACACAAATGTATGTCTACACACACACACACACACACTCATAGCCATTTAGTGACTCTTGTTGTTTGTTATAAACATTCTCCCTTCTTGTGTTTAGATGCCTGTGATTTCACACTGGATCCAAACACAGCAAACACTGAACTTATTTTGTCTGAGGAGAACAAACAGGTGAAATGTATGGATGAGTGTCAGTCATATCCTGATCACCCAGATAGATTTGATGAGTGTCCTCAAGTTCTATGTAGAGAGAGTCTGTCTGGACGCTGTTATTGGGAGGCTGAATGGAGTGGAGAGGCTGATATATCAGTGACATATAAACGAATTAACAGGAAAGGATGGAGTGACTGTCAGTTTGGACTTAATGAAAACTCCTGGAGTCTGAACTGCTCTGATGACAGATTCACTGTTTGGCACAATAAAAGGTCAATTGACATACGTGTTCCTTCAGGCTCCTGTAAGAGAATCGGAGTTTATGTGGATGTGACGGCCGGCACTTTGTCCTTCTACAGCATCTCTGATATACACACACTCACACACTTACACACATTCACCTCAGTATTTACTGAGTCTCTCTATGCTGGATTTTGGGTTTATCGCTTGAACTCCTCAGTGTCTCTGTGAAAGACTAAAAAGCCTGTGAGAAACAACAGAGATGTCACACACACCTGAATGAATTAAATAATCTTAATTTCACACTTAATTTCGAGCGATTATCATCGATTTGATAGCACAGATACTATTTAAAAGACAATGACATCACCGAATTCAATAATGAAATGCCTTTAACTGAAAATTGAGTGTTTAATCTTATCATTATACATTACTGACACTCTATCCTCCAATTTGATACTAAGTGCTTTGACACAATCTGTATTGTTAAAAGCGCTATATAAATAAAGGTGACTTGACTTGACTCTATGTATCTATTACTATATATCTTTATACACATATACACACAAACTGACTACAAAGCATTATAATTCCACATACACAATTGTATCTATAACGTGTAACAGCTGATATTCTGAAGCAGTGCTTTTAAAGTTGGAACACTATCTGTAAAATGCATGGTACACTTGGTATGCTTTTACATTTTTTTATTGCTGTGTTTGATGATATGTTTATAATGTAACCTCCTTTTTTGTTTTGCATTATCTTTGATAAATATAATAATTAATATATCAAAAGATCACAGAAAATGAATTCCTCATATCATGCCCCCTTAAAATAAGACAAGTGATTCATTACGTCACGTTTTTGTCCGAGTTTGAGTTGGACTGAGTTGAATTTCACAGTTTCCTATTCTGCTTCCTTTGTTAACTTTTGTTACAATGGCATTCATTGTTTAATTAACCACACGTTTCCTGTTGCCTTCATTGGTTTTTGTTCATATAAACTGAGCCTGTTTTTGTCAGCCTTTGTTCAAACTTCATTGCATTATAGTGGTTGTTTTGTACATGTTTTTTTTTTTCATCTCCGAGAATCCCAAGCATTTTTGTTTATTTGTTGAGTGTTTGAATAAATTGAGACTGCTGCAGTTAGATTCTGCTCCTAACATGCTGTGACAACCCAGATAGCAAACTGACATCGAATCAACGTAGAAACGATGTTTCTCGTGGCGTCGAAACGACGTTGATTTCCGACGTCAATCCAGCATAATTTTGCTCATCGGGGTAATGTTGAACCAACGTCAGGCTCGCCATTAAAAACTAACGGAAAATCGATGCAATTGGTTTACTCACCTAACGTTGAATCGACGTTGATTTTAGGTTGGTTGAAACGACGTCATAGAATCAACACGTATTCAACATAAAATCGATCTAATTGGTTTGCTTACCTAACATTGAAACTGTTGATTTCTGTTGGGTAAACCGACGTTATACAATAAACTTTTTCTGCTTCTTTTAAAAATCTCACATACTTCATAGATAAATTAGCCTGTATATGTAATACTTTATTAATAATATATTAAACATCACATTCAGTCATAATTTCTTTATTTATACAATACAGTTTATAAACAGTTACAAATACATGATTAGATCACAAACCTTCTATATAACATATAACACATAACACAGAACATGCATTTACAATCAAATACACAAAGAGGTATTAAGTTAATTATAGGCTAATAGTGTCAAGTTACAAAAAGCTATATTCACTTAAGAATAAAAATATCATGTTATTTTGTACCAAATGTGCTTGACTTTTATTCTCAGTGGGGCACAAAAGGAGATGTAAAGCAGAACATTAAGAGACTGACAGACTCAGTCTCCGTTCACTATCATTGATTCTTTTCTATAAAATAAAATAAATTAATGGTGACAGAGACTTTGCCACTCTCTCCTTTTGTGTTCCACAAAATAAAGACATATGGGTGAGAAGATGATTTATAAAGAATTCTTACCCTTGAAAATAGAAGACAGAGGTACATAGCAGATTAGTAGCAATTAAAACTTATGTTCTTTGTAATTATCAAGGATGTGAATTTATCAGGTCAGGTTTGAAAAAGGTGATGAAGATGTAACCCACAATTGTAATATCATTCATAGACAATAAATATTGTTTTAATTGCTTTTTTATACATGTAATATCACTCCATAATTAAATATTCTTTAAAGTTGTGCAGCATTTGGGGGGGGGGGGGTACTTTTTTTAATTATTTGCATCACATATATGTTGTATTGTATATCTTTTGTACATTTTCATATAAAATGGCAACATTTTATGTAAAATGTACATTTCTAATCTTTATTAATGGAAATAACATGTAAAATATGCCATCTGCTATTTAGTGGATGATTTCTGTCACATCATAAGTATATTTTAAACAAAAAAGGACATGAAAAAAGTGCTTTAAGTTTTTATATAAATGTTGAAGCTGCTAAATTTTGCTGTTGCTAGTCTATCAGTCTGCATTTACACAACGAAACCAATCTCAATCATAGCAAGAAGTGACTCGCAGAATGTTTTAGCAGATTGACTCCTGTAATTGGGTAAATACGGTTCCAAAATACAGTCACTATTCCAATTGTGAATGGATTATACAGAGCGTGCATTATAGTCGATAGCCAGTCAATATTCTGATCGCATTTTATTTTTTCCCCAAGCACATTTGACTAATTCCAAACTACAAATATACACACAGGAGCATTTGAAAGAAGTCAATTTCAGCAGGTACCTAAAATGAGTCAATACTTTTACTACTTACTACGCACACTTTCAAAAACTCTTTGGATCTACACAAATCATGCAAATGATCTATTTTAGATTCAAAATGTCAATTTTCACTTAAAGGTGATAAGTTTGCATCCCTGAATATTCAGTTGTTTATGTCCCTTTTTATATTTGCATCTATTGTGTCTAGAATTATTGTAGCAAAACAGAGCACCTGTGACCATGGAATTTGTATTTGTAGAAAATATTTCAGTAGTCATCAAGAAAATGTTTTAGGAGTTGCAAACTTGTATTTTGTTTCTTTCTCTCTCACAAACCAACAAAACCTTCTTCAAATCTTCACTGCAGGTGCATAAATCCTATTCTACAAATTACGAAATTCACAGGCTCAGTTATACCAGATTTATGCAGGGCTATATTTCATTTTTCCAGAACTTAACTGTGGTATTTGTAGACAAGTTCATGTTGGAATGACCTGCCTATCTCAATTCAAGCAGCTTTTGCTTTGAGTCTTTAGCCATTTTCAAAAAATATCTAAAGACATCTTTTTCATCAACACCTGACCAATTAATGCTATCACTTACCTATTCTATTCAGTTTGATCGAATTTCAAATTCTAATCGAGCGTGCAAGTGGGATCTCGCATAAAAGTTCTACTTTACAGTCGTGGTCAGAATTATTGGCACCCTTAGTTAATATGATAAAAGAAGCCTGTAAAAATAAATCTGTACTGTTTAAAATGTCACAAATGTCTGCCTGGAAGAGGATGTGTGTCTATATTGTCTATATGCAAGGTGAGGAGGATAGTTTGAGTGGCCAAAGACTCTCCAAAGATCTCGTCAGGTGAGCTCCAAACTCACGAAGCATTATAGCAGAGACTCAGAGCTGTTATTGTGGCAAAAGGAGAGTGCAAAAAGTACTGAATAAAAGAGTGCCATTAACTGTGGCCAATGTGTATTAGAGAAAAACAAATACACCTAATGAGCTTCCCCCCCACCCCCTTTTTGATCTTTTATCAAAAAGGATTGACAATGCAGATTTATTTTCACAGGCTTCTTTGTCCATATTTACCAAGGGTGTCAATAATTCTGACTATGACTGTCTATATGCAAATGTGCAAAATTTGTTCATGACTTAACATTTTTGATTCGGGTGTGTGAATGTGTTTTGCCCCACATTCACATACGTTTCTTAATTTGTGACTTGTAGAATATGATTTGTGCACCTCAGAATTTTAAATGATGTAACTGTTGTGTTGTGTTTGTTAGAGAGAAAGAGTATAAAAACCTTTGGAACTCCTAAAGAAAAACTTTACTGTGACTTTAAATTTACTACCTGTAATACACATGTGTGACTATTCTTTACAACTACAAATTCCACTGTCACAGGTGCTCAGTTTTGCTATAATAATACCTTAGAACATAATACCAATAATAGAACATGGTAGTAGTCAGCCATCTATGCAAAAGCAGAGAGGTCAGTGTGGTGTACTGTAGATACAGCTGTCCAGAACAACTTCTGATGTACTGATGTCTTCAACTGGCAATCCAGAAAACCTGCAATAAAAATAGTACAGTTCAAAATCCATCATACATATCAATGTATGTCCTGTTCCTGGAGATCTACCCACCTGCAGAATACTACATAATACATACATAGTTCATAAATATACATAATAACATATAATATAATAGGCTATAAACAGTACAAATGGTATTAGTTACATCATATATTAGTCTATGTATTTTTACGCCATGAAAACAAACATTAGACAACTAAACAATGTAATTTACTTGAGTTTCTGACTAAATGTTTTATTTAATGTTATAAATGAGTCTATGTATAAATGTCTAAAATTTTATAAATTAATCTATTTAAAATATGTATTAAATTAAATAATTAATTAGGCTAGCCTATGTAAAACAAAATCATTTGAAAAAAATAAATAAATCAAGACTTGTTTCGTCCACAGTTTTTTTTTTTTGTTATCAACAATTTTTTATTTTCATTTTTTTCACAAACAACACAACATAATATCCAAAATAAAACAAAACAAAACAGCAGACACATACTCAACATCTCAAGGTTCAATCAAAAGGGAGGGAGAGAGGGAAGGACAACAAGAACACAAAAGTTACTCCTTTAAATAATCACGTATATCCAGTAAAAAACACTGCCAAGCCTCAATGGTTGAAGGCCTGGCCCCACCGACTCACGCCGTTGTACATTCACATGAGACAATTTGCAGGAGGCTACGGATCCAATATGCCTCTCTACATATGTGTGGTGTAAACCAGTTCTGAATTATTGTCTTCTTCACAGCTGTAAAACCAGCAAACAACATTCTCTTTTGCATTGAACTAATACAGAGACCAGAATCATCATTAAGAAGACACAAACTTGGGTTAACAGACCAATCAATTCTCAGTAATGATGACAAAACCAGGTTTACATGTGTCCATTGACTGATGACGACAGGACATTCCCAAAACATATGCAGAAAAGTGCCCGATGATGCAGTGTGACATATATGGCAGTTCAAATTTGACTGCAGTTTCATTTTAAATCTTTTGTAAGGAGTTATGTATGCTCTATGAATGACTTTGAAGTGAATAAGACGATGAGCCAGATTTTTAGATGTTAACCTGTTAACCTGCACCCCCCATATTGGGAATCACAGCTGAAAATGACTAACTAACTTAAAATGGTAACAGCTCCTGACTTCAGTGTGCCACACACACAATTGTGGTGTCTTTGGAAAGAAGACCCTTTGGCCTTTACTATCCATCATCCAGAGTTGATGATGCTCAAAAATATAAAAAGTTATAGACACTGAAGTGCCTTGATAAAAATTGTACCACACTGAATTTTTTTTTATTTCATATAAAAATACATGAAATCAGTCCTGGAGCAATCTAGAAAAGTAATGGGTTGAAAGTCACATGTCTCATTAGTTTATATTTCAAATCTGAAGAAGATACCATGAAAAATGAGATTCCTGCAGACATTTTTCTAGTCCCCCCCCCCCCCCCCCCCCGTTTGAGGAAAAATATTTACCAAATTATTGAAGAGTTCTACTACATACTTTTTAGTCTTTATACATGCCACTGCAGTTTTTCAATTATAAAACAGTAGACATAATCTTAGACATCGTATAAGTGATTTATTTGAGCACTAGAAAAATACAATAATAATAATTTTTGAGTGATAAAAAAAACAATAATAATAAAAAAAATAACTTAATTACATACTGATTTCCTGACATACAGATGCTCCTGCTCATACATTAGGTAATCACATGCTGAAGATCATTCATACAGATGCTAATCATACTGATGGCTGCCCAATATAGTCAATATTCACATTATAATGGCCTTTTATATAGACTGCATTCACACTGATATCTGTGAACAGTCAGTAATTACCTGCTGATTATCAGTCATAGAGATGTTAATCACACAGATACAGGCAATTCCCCACAAAACACGCAAACATATATGAAAACAAAAAAAAAGAAATGTTTTTTTTTGTGCTAAAAAGATCGCTAAGTTACGCCCCATCAGATGACAGGTGCGTCACAGCGTGCGTCACGCGTCGTCGCGAGGGAGCGCCAGAATTCAAATAATCAATCTTCCGTGTATCTTTGACTTTTTTTTTTGGGGATGATTTCATTCTGTTTGGGACATTGCCTGCTACAAAATCATGCTGTTTTTTTACCACCAAGACGCTGTTTTTGAGCATAATTTGTTCCATAACGGACACAAACAATAACTCTCCCTCAAGAGATGAGACGTAAACAAAGGATTAACGATCTAAATTACAGCGTTGTTGTTTCTTTGGACTAAAAGTGCTCGATGGAATGTTGTTCACTGGACCCTTATCTCTCAAATGAAACCAGGATTTACAGCATTGGATACATTTGAGACTCGTTATCAGGATGAATAAGGTATGTGCTGCGGTTTTTTAATACATGTTTTGATGTGTACTGCTTACACAAATTTAGCAAATACATTCCGTATAAGCTTTCTATCGAAAAACAGCGATCGGTCATCGATGCTAGAGGCTTAGACCTTCAAAATGATATATAGTTTGTCAAGATTCATTTTGTCCTGTTCTACTTTATCTGTTTGAAAGCAATGACGTGTGCAAACAAAGAGCTTTCAAAGAGCTTTCAGTGCGTCCGCGTCCTGGTGCGGGTTAACAGGTTAAGCTGAGATTAGACCACACTCTCTCCCAGTCGACAGATAAATTAAGATCAGATAATTCCCTATTCCAAATAGTTTTAATAGAAAGAGGTTTTGTAATGCAATCAATAATTTTATTATATATTAAGGAAACAGATGGCCGACCAGCAGATGGTGCAATCCAGTCCCGCATAGGATGAATGGAAGAAGGAATAGGAAATTGGATGGAATAGGATGAATAGGAAATGGAAGAAGACCAAGGAACGCCATACGCTTTGAGAGCAGAACGTAATTGAAGAAAAACAAAATATGCAGATGCTGGTAGACAAAATTTGGCTCTCAATGTCTGAAATGAACAGAGGCCCTGGTTATCATATATATCACCGCACATGTTTACACCTAAAGAGGACCAAGAGGGTTGGACAAATGGACGATTTCCACATACAAAATTAAAATTGTGCCATAAAGGTGTACTGTTACAGAATTTGAAGGGTCCACCTATCCGACGTTCAACCGTTTTCCAGATTTTAATAGAGTTAGCCACAACCGGACCAAATTTATAATTATCCCCTTTTTTTCCTGTGCCAGTAAATAAAATATCTTGAAGTCTATTTGGTTTAACCTTGTCAGCTTCAATCACCCTCCATGAAACTGTAGATTGAGGATCAACCCAATTATGAAGGACCTTAAGCTGGAACGACCAATAATATAATTCAAAATTTGGTACAGCCAGTCCTCCTGCGCTATTAGGATGTTGTAATGTGGTAAGTTTAATTCTGGGATATTTATCATTCCAGATAAACTTAGAAATTATGGAGTTGATCTCCTTAAAGTAACCTGGAGGGGGAGAAAGTGGTAGCATAGAGAAAAAATAAATAAATCGAGGTAACAAATTCATCTTAACAGTGGAGATTCTTCCTTGGAGAGAGACTTTAAGATTCTTCCATCTTTGAATGTCATTTTGACCTTAACTAAAATGTTATTAAAATTGTCTCTGGCAATCTTATGAATGTTTTTATATATGGTAATGCCCAAATAGATGAAAGATTCCTTAATAGGGATAAATGATGGAATAGAAAAATTAACCTTAACATTGTTAATCGGCATTAGAGCAGATTTGCTCCAATTTATTTTATATCCTGATAGGCTACTAAAATTATCAAATTCCTTAATTACACTAGAGACTGAAACATCAAAGTGGTCTAAATATAGAATAATATCATCAGCGTATAATGAAATACAATGATTATGGTCATGAATCTTAGTCGATACTTTAGATTTCCTGATGGCTTGTGCTAAGGGTTCGAGAGATAGACAAAACAATAAGGGGGAAAGTGGACACCCCTGCCTCGTTCCCCGCTGTAAAGGGAATGAGGGGGAAATAATATTACCAGTTATGACTGATGCTGCAGGTGAGTGGTATAATGTCTTAATCATAGAAACGAAGTGTTCACCGAAGCAGAAACATTGCAGAACCGCCCACATATAATTCCACTCTAGCCTGTCAAAGGCTTTTTCTGCATCAAGTGAAAAGACCGCACAAGGTGTTGGGTGGGAGTCCGCAAAGTCAAGAATATGAAGGAGTCGACGCATATTGTCAGATGCATTGCGCCCCTTGATGAAACCAGTTTGGTCCTCCTTGATCAGACTGTGAATTACCTTCTCCAAACGAGAAGCAAACACTTTAGCATAGATTTTTAGATCACATGGGATAAGCGAAATCGGTCTGTAGCTGGAACAATCTAATGGATCTTTCCCTTTTTTAAGAAGTAATGAAATCAGTGATGTTTTTTGATCTCTATGAAATGCCCCATGTTCAGTTGCAAAATTAAATGAGTTAAGCATAAGTATCCCTACCAAATCCCAAATTTCTAAATATAATTCAGGGGGAGACTATCTAGACCCGGCGATTTGCCCTTTTGAAGGCTCTTTAGAGAGACGTGAAGTTCCTCCAAACTTAATGGGGCCTCCAAAGATTCTTTATCCATCTGTGAGATCCGAGGCAGTTCCAATTTATCTAAATACTGCTTACAAATTGGTTCATCAAAATCCGTTTCGGCTTTATACAGATTTGTGTAAAAACCTTTAAATATGTCATTAATTGCCACAGGGTTCGTGGTGACCTGATCATCCGATGATTTTATTGCACTAATATATGCCTTAGACTCGCATTCTTTCAACCTAAGGGCCAATAAATGACTAGGTCTCTCTGATTCAAAATAATATTTTTGTCTAGTCCTATGTAAAATAAATTCTGCCTTTGAGTGTGAAAGTAAATCATATTCTTCTTTTAAAGAGGACAGCTGTGTAGCCTGTTGCTCAGTAAAATGTTGTTTTTGTAGGTTTTGTAATGATTGGATTTTATTTTCTAATTGTGTAAACTGGTGAGTTCTCGCTTTGGCAAGAGTAGAAGAGAAAGATATACAGAAACCTTGTATAGCACACTTAGTCGTTTCCCACAGTATTTGAGGATCCACATCAGAGGGCATATTAATTTCAAGAAAGTCCTTAATATATTCTTTTAGAGAGGTAATAAAAGTCTGATTACTTAATAATGATATGTTAAAGCACCATCTAGGGGACTTGGCTTTGACATCGGAAAGAGGAACACTGCACAACATAGCAGAATGATCAGATAATAAAATTGGTAATATAGATATAGAGGAATTAGATGAAATTAAAGATGGGCTGAGAAATATGTAATTTATCCTAGAGAAAGTCTTGTCTATTAGAAAAAAAAGTGAAGTCCTTAGCTTTAGTATTCTGAATTCTCCATAAATCGATTAAGTTGAGCTCAGTGATAAATTTATTCAATGATTTAGAGGATGGATTGGCTGTTGTATCAGATTGAGACTTATCTAAAGCAGAATTTATGACAGCATTAAAATCACCACCCACCACTAGAGGGCAATCAATCTCCTCAAGTAAAGTTTTGGAAATCTGTGTAAGGAATGCACTGTCTGTCTCATTCGGACCATAAATAGAGACCAATGCTAACCTATTATTATATATTTTGCATCGGATAAAAACAAATCTACCCTTCTCATCACTACCAAGGTGTTCAATTGTTAAATTTAACTTCCTGTTAACAAGGATAAGCACCCCCTTAGTTTTATTTTGAGCGCAGGAAAAAGCTATTAATTTGTAATACTTATTCTGGAAACGTGCCACGTCAGATTGTTTTAAATGTGTCTCTTGTATTAAGGCACAGGAAATAGATTTATGGTGTAAATATTCTAACACACGGGTTCTTTTAACAGCAGAATTTAAACCATTCACATTCAGTGATAAAATATTTAGAGTATGCATTGAATATTCATAATCCCAAGATTGTACTCAATAAATGAAAAAAAGCAGAAGCACTTCCATTCTATAAATAACACGTAAACGCTGATGTGCATTTTAGATACCAAACCTCCTAGATGAAAAATCCCTTTAGAAATAAGGTAAAATACATAAAAGTATAAATGTCTGCTGTTAAAAAAACAAACAAAAAAAATAAAATATGAACAACCCACAACCATAAACAAAGAAAAAATCAGACCGCACATTACCGAGAACATAGGTCTGACTGAGCAACAAAAAACAGTGATAGTTCGTGACCGATCCACTCCAACGCAAGACATGTCTCCCGAAAGGCTCACGCAGCCAAAAAAATATTTTTTATTAATTAAACCTACTCTCCATTAGTCCCCTCCAAAAAAGAAAAAAGGGGAGTGTCAGTCTTACCAGCAAAGAGATCGTTGTACAGGATAAATAAGGACAATATCCCAGTAGGAGAGAGGAGAGAAGAAAATGCAAAAAATAGGTTTAGCAAGCGTCCATGTTCATCCTGCCATCATCCCCTCCTGGGCAGCTAGGGCCAAGTCCATCCCGGCCGTCACGTCCCTCCCGTCGAGCTGGAGAAACAGCGGCCGCTGCTCCCCCGTCGTCCCCCCGCAGAGCCGCGGCATACAACTTCTGCTGAGACAGGGAGCTGATAAAATCCCCCGCTTTCTGAGGGGAATCGTAGCTTCTCTGTTCCCCTTTGTGCCGTAGCTTAATTACCGCCGGATAGATGAGGAAGGGCTGGAGACCAAGCGCTGTCATCTTTTTCAAAACCGGACCAAATGCCTTTCTCCTGAATTCTTCACGTCAGATTGTTTTAAATGTGTCTCTTGTATTAAGGCACAGGAAATAGATTTACGGTGTAAATATTCTAATACACGGGTTCTTTTAACAGCAGAATTTAAACTATTCACATTCAGTGATAAAATATTTAAAGTATGCATTGAATATTCATAATCCCAAGATTGTACACAATAAATGCAAAAAAACAAAAAAAACAAAAAACAGAAGCACTTCCATTCCGTAAATAACACGTAAACACTGATGTGCATTTTAGATACCAAACCTCCTATATGAAAAATCCCTTTAGAAATAATGTAAAATAGATAAAAGTATAAATGTCTGCTGTAAAAAACAAAAACAACATAAGAATGTGAACAACCGACAACCATAAACAAAGAACAACTCAGACCGCACATTACCGAGAACATAGGTCTGACTGAGCAACAAAAAAACGGTGATAGGTCGTGACCGATCCACTCCAACGCAAGACATGCCTCCCGAAAGGCTCACACTGCCAAAAAAAAATAATATATTTTTTTAATTAATTAAACCTACTCTCCATTAGTCCCCTCCAAAACAGAAAAATGGAGTGTCAGTCTTACCAGCAAAGAGATCGTTGTACCAGATAAATAAGGACAATATCCCAGTATAAGAGAAGAAAACGCAAACAATAGGTTTAGCAAGCATCCATGCTCATCCTGCTATCATCCCCTTCTGGGCAGCTAGGGCCAAGTCCATCCCGGCCGGCACGCCCCTCCCATCGAATTGGAGAAACAGCGGTCGCTGCTCCCCCGTCCCCCCCCCCGCAGAGCTGCGGCATACGACTTCTGCTGAGACATGGAACTGATAAAATCCTCCGCTTTCTGAGGGGAATCGTAGCTTCTCTGTTCCCCTTTGTGCTGTAGCTTAATCACCGCTGGATAGATGAGGAAGGGCTGGAGACCAAGTGCAGTCATCTTCTTCAAAACCGGACCAAATGCCTTTCTCCTGATCGCTGTAGCCGGACTAAAGTCAGGAAAAAACAGCAGTGTGACATTGTTCTGTGCGCACTTCACCAGATACGCCTGCCGAGCACCTTTCAGGATATCTGATTTGTCATGCCATCTCAGTACACGGAAGATGAGAGTGCACGGCCGATCGGAGCCCTTCCCTCCGTCATACATGCGATGCGCCCGATCAATCTCAATGTCACGGCCCCTCAAGGAAGGAATCCACTTTGAAAGATTAGCTCGGAGGAAACCAGCTGCATCTGGACCCTCCATCCCTTCTGGGAGTCCCACCAGTCTAACATTGTTCCGTATCTGGATTAAAAACTTTCATCCCAATACTTTCGTTATTATTTAATGATTGCAACACATAAATGTAGCCTTCTGTGTAGACTGTTTGTGAAGCTGTTTCAAACATACAGCATATGATGAGTGCTGCTCTCTCTCTCTGGATCAGCGGCTGCGCGAAATCAGGTTTAAAGATTCCGATATGATGTCATTTCAAAGGTTTAATTGACATAGCGGAATCATCATTTAGGAAGAAGATTGTTTGAATCGAGATCACAATCTTTTAATGAGTAAAGGTGCATACATATGAGCTTATTTATTTATTTTTTTGTAGCCCATGTCATTTGTACCAGACCTCAAAAGCAGCCCCCCCGCTTCCGCGACCCATGGCTGGCAAAATGAGTCGGAATGCACACAAGCTAATTTCGAGTTTCAGGCAAAAGAATTGAAAGATGTTGATTTTGGTCGAATTTGAGGTTTTCACAAAAAAGAGTTCATTAAGCCCTCTTCTAGCGATTCCAATGCTCCAAACAGTATTTAAACATCTAAATATATTTTTATTTGCACGTTTTCTGGGAGGAGTACCTTTTCTCCACTCGCTTCTCGCACTGACTATCATCTGAAGCGAGCGCATAATAGCGCTTCTGATGGCGTGCGATCCCAATAAATATACACATATTAGAGGTCTGCTACCCGACGCGAGCCCGACGGGTCCCGAGATACTTTCGGGTTTCGGGTCGGGTTAATGTTTAATGGATAGCTTCGGGCTCGGGTTTGTAGCTAAACTAAAACTATATGCAGGCTTCGCTGCTTTCATAGACACACACACAAATTATTGCACACAGATATCAGAGAGATCGCACAGCGAACACACAGCAAAGACACTTTTATTAGTAAAATAGCTTCGATAGCCTACTGACTCTGCAATGAGGGGGTAAAATCACAGTTTTTGAAGTAAGCCTCATTGCTTGTAGAGAGACGCGCAGATGCAGGTTCACACACGCAACTTTCATCCCTCTCTCTCTCTCTGTCTCTCGCTAATTCAAATAAATGATTAATTAATTCAAATAAATGCGATCTTACTGCACTACATCTCCGTGTCTGATTTAAAGTACGCTGAATGCTAACGAGCCTTAACTGATGAAAATTACCATAATTTGCACGGTGGAAGAATTATCGTCTTGTCATATACAACCATTCAAAAACTCGGCAGAATTTATGTGACCGCTGCACCTGATGTTCATAAACTTTCATAACTGGTAAGTGTTTTTTCTTTTGCCTTGTGAATTGGCAGAGCCTTGATGAATCTGTTTCTTTACATGTATTTGTTTACTGATCATTGCATGCAATCGTGAAATACAGCATCTTTCGCTCTTGTTTTAAAAAATTGGCTATTCGTTGTGAAAAGAAAAATAAAGATTTCGGGTTCAGGTCGGGCTTTAAATGTAACTGTGCCGCTCGGGTCGGGTCAGTTCAGACGATCTCGGGTACGGGCCGGGTTCGGGCTTCAGTTTAAAGCCCATGTAGACCTCTAACACATATACACAGAATTACAGTATTTAAGTATTCATGCAAAAATAATCTGTTATGTCTTAAGTGAATGTTTGGAGAAATGTTGGGTAAAAACATGTGTGACATTATATTAGATCCGTGCAGTACAGTAGGTCTAATATATAGGCCGTCAGTCTCAATGTTAATCTAATAATAAAAGAAAAGAGGGAATCACTTGATTGAACTGCTTTTGTAATCAATTTATTCATAATGGACCCACTAAAGTGATTTTTACATTTGATTATGTGTTTTACCTACTTGAATGCTTTTGTTTAGATGTAAAAAAACATCTTGTTTCTTTCCTGTATATATATATATTGGTGCTGTCAATCGATTAAAAAATGTAATCGCGTTAATCACATTAATCATGATTAATCACAAATTTAATATACTAGGATTTACCTGTAAATGTGTTGAAATAAAGACATGCATGACAAACTAGTTTAAGGAAACATAACCTTTCACACCTCCGCCAGATATGAGACATAATCCTTATTATTCTTTTGTTTTTATTCAGCCATTATCAGCCTTTATACTGGCAATAAAACATTTACCAAGCCACATCGCTTCAATCCCAGGATACATTTACCCAACTATTATCAAAAGTATTTCTTTTTTTTTTTTTTACTTTTTATATACCCTTTTATTTAACCACACTATGACAGACAAGACCAGGGGACAGAGAAAACAAGAGAGAGAAAGAAGAAAAACAAACAAAAAAAACAGACAATTTGCTTCGATACCTGCTGACAAAAAGAGAAAACAACAGAAGAAAACAACAGAAGACACAACATCAGAGAGACTGCAGCAACAACCAACATCTGTATGAATCACAATAAATTCTAAATGTTAAATGTTATTGAGCAGCACACATAACTAATATTACAAAATAAGTTTTGAAGCAACAGCAGATCAAGACAATGTGTGTCTGTGAGCACCTGTTTTTACACCAATGTGAATGCTTGAGTGTACACCTGTGTGTGTGAGCGCGCTTGTGTTCATAAGGTTCCTCCATGTAAATGTTTAATAGTGTGTGTGGGGAACAACAGCGCCATCCCGCAAGGCATGAAGCAGGCATGGAAAAGACCCGGGCCCCAAACATCCGGGGGCCCCCCAGGGCATGGGACCCCCAGGAGAACCACCGCAGGGACAACCGCGGCCTCCACCCAGAAAAGGGCAGAGGAGAGCCCGAAGGTGGGACCTCCGACAGCCACAGTGTAGACGCCCCAGGGTGCCGTGGCGGCAAGCCCGCAGGCTCCACCGGCAGCCGACCACACCAGGGCAGACCGGGCCCTGGGCCCGGAGACCCAAAGGCCCCCCACCCCCCAATCGGGGCCCAGCAAGGCCAGTAGGGCCAGGCCCCGCCAAGCGACCGCCGAGAGTGGGCCGGCGCTCACCCGAGCATCCTGCCCCGGCGCGAGAAACCACCAACGCACCGGCGGCATCCTCCACCGGCAGGGCATGGTGGTGGGGTGGGGGTCGACTGAGATGATGAGTGAGGTGGAGTCTAAGGCCCGACCTGACACATAGACGTAGACGAACAAGCACACATATACACAAGCATACGTTCCCACCCTCATGCATGCAAACGAATATTCACACATCAAAAGTATTTCTAAATAAATACAACAAAACATTTTCTTGCGACCTTACGTGAAGTATTATGACAAAATGCATTATGAAGAAGAACTGGACCTGCATAAGAGCTTACATTAGCATCATGATCCATAAGACAATTTATGAGATTAATAATACACTTTTACTCAGAGCTCACTTCAAACCACCATCGAGTGTTTGTAATAATGTCCTTTTGCGATCACATGTGGAATTTGGTTGTTTACTGTTGTTAAAATATGCTTTTTATAGCCTTTTATATCGCTGCAAAAATTAGCATTTCAGATGTAAGTTACATATTCATCTCAAGAAAATCACATAGAAACCATATCCTATCGTAATCGTGTGTTTATTATCTTATATAATCTATAGTGGCTGTTGTCATGTTTATTTCTGCTGTGTTGTATGTTCTGGCTGAAACTCACGTTGTTTGTGATGTTACAAGCGTCTCTCCGTTCTGAAGTTGCCAGGTATACATGTCTGAAGGGGGAAAAAATGCAGTTGATTTATAGTTATTTTCAAAGCTTTTAATGTACTCATAAAATAACTTAATTACTGTTTTTTTTTATTCTAGCAAGCAAGTTTTTGTAAAAACTAACCGAAATTAAAGATAATTTGTTTTTACAGGGTTTCCGCGGGGTCTTAAAAAGTCTTAAATTGAGTTATGTCAAATTTACTTCAAGTTAAATATAAGTGTAAATTTATATTGCAAAATAATCACGAAATTACATTATTTAGTCATACTATACGACTGGTCAATGCATGTGACTTGAGGCTGAGCTCTAATTGGCTTGTTTCAGATTGTCCTCGGGGTGCAGAGCACTGTGCCCCCAGACCCTCCCACTTTTGATTTTAGCGAATCAATATTGTTTATATATTTTGGCCTTATGTGATTGGACCATTCTCGACTGTCAAATAGGGTATGGGTATGAGCCAAAACGCATTTACACCATTTGATTGAATTTTAGTAAAAACAAAAGAATCGCAATGCTCGGTGTAGAATATCAGAGACCGAATCAGACAATGTTAAGATGCGATCAGAACATTGAAACCTGAGGAGCTGGAATTCCAGAGAGGCCCAAGAAAACAGGACAACGTCATAAATCTGTCCAGATCCTAGCGCCAGCCCGTCTGAAGACAGCCTAACTAGCAAGCCTCTTTCACAGAACAGCTCACAGCATTAAAACAAAGGAACACTTATTTATAATTTCAATTCAGGAAAAAGACTGTCAAATTTGGGGCAAGTAATCAAGACTGATGGTCAAAAAAAACAAACCGCATGAACGTCACATGGGTTCCACGCTGGAAATCATGAGTTTCTTTAGATTGACTTTTTCCCCAGTATAGAAGACAAAGAACATGTTTTGGTTTTACGCAGAACTACACATAAAGACTTATCATTTTTATGCATAACTCTAAATTTACTTTGACTTGTATTTCATTGCAGACAATATGAACACAAAATATTTCATGTTTTGTCTGGTCAACTTCATGTCATTTGTAAATATACATCCTTTCCTGTCATTCAGACCTGCAACACATTCCAAAAAAAGTTGGGACAGGAGCAATTTAGGGCTAGTAATGAGGTAAATTGGTTAAATAATGATGTGATTTGAAACAGTTGATGTCAACAGGTGATTGTAATTATGATTTGGTACAAAAGCAGCATCCAAGAAAGGTCTAGTCCTTTAGGAGCAAAGATGGGCCGAGGATCGCCAGTTTGCCAACAAATACGTGAGAAAATTATTGAAATGTTTAAAAACAATGTTCCTCAAAGAAAGATAGGAAGAGATTTGGATATTTCACCTTCAAAACATAATTAAAAGATTCAAGGAATCTGGAGGAATTTCAGTGCGTAAAGGACAAGGGCGCAAGCCTAAGCTGAACAACTGTGATCTCCGATCCCTCAGGCGGCACTGCGTCAAGAATCCTCATTCATCTATAAGCGATATCACCACATGGGCTCAGGACTACTTTGGCAAACCTTTGTCAAGTACCACAATACGTAGTTACATCCACAAATGCCAGTTAAAACTGTACTGTGCCAAAAGGAAGCCCTATGTTAACAGTGTCCAGAAGCGCCGTCGACTTCTCTGGGCTCGGAGGCATCTGGGATGGACCATCACACAGTGGAAACGTGTACTGTGGTCAGATGAATCAGTATTTCAGGTATTTTTTGGGAGGAATGGACGCCGTGTGCTCCGGACCAAAGAAGAAAAGGATCATCCAGACTGTTACCAGCAACAAGTCCAAAAGCCAGGGTCTGTCATGGTATGGGGTTGTGTCAGTGCCCTTGGCAAAGGTAACTTGCACTTCTGTGATGGCACCATTAATGCTGAAAAGTACATAGAGATTTTGGAGCACAATATACTGCCTTCAAGAAGACATCTTTTCCAGGGACGTCCATGCATATTTCAACAAGACAATGCAAAACCACATTCTGCACACATTACAAAGTCCTGGCTGCGGAGGAAGAGGGTACGGGTACTTGACTGGCCTGCCTGCAGTCCCGACCTGTCTCCAATAGAGAATGTGTGGCGCATTTTGAAGCGCAAAATGCAACAACGAAGACCCCGTACTGTTGCCCACCTTAAGACTTGTTTGCAGGAATAATGGGACAAAATTACACCTGAAACACTTCATCACTTGGTGTCTTCAGTCCCTAAACGTCTTTTAAGTGTTGTGAAAAGGAATGGCAACATTACAAAGTGGTAAATGCTTTACTGTCCCAACTTTTTTTGGAATGTGTTGCAGGTCTGAATGACAGGAAAGGATGTATATTTACAAATGACATGAAGTTGACCAGACAAAACATTAAATATTTTGTGTTCATATTGTCTGCAATGGAATACAAGTCAAAGTAAATTTAGAAATCACTACTTTCTTTTTTTATTTGCGTTTTCCATACTGTCCCAACTTTTTCTGATTTGGGGTTGTAGACTATCATGTTTAAATCAAATATTATGCATGTCTTTTTAATCATTATTGAATAGCTGAAGGATTCATATGCATGTTTGGTATGTATGAGTTTCAAAAATCATGCTGTAAATGTTTCTTCCAATCAATGCTTGGTCAAATGTATCATAGTCTTGTTATAGAAATCATGTCCAAAAATATACTTTGCAAGAGCCTGTAAAGTCCGGACATGTGACTGACCATTTTAACATGTAAGCACAAAAAAAAACCTTCTCTGAGACGAATAAGGAGAGGACTCACGATACTGAGAGATTAGATGGCAAGCCAACCCAGACTGCAACTTTGATCTTCATATGACTACGTTTCATCTACAAAGACACCGATTACACATGCTGGATTGTTGGTAAACTCACCGGATCATGGATTGAACAGGACATCAATCTTTCTCTTTCTATTTTTTTCTTTCTCTTCCAGTTTTTTTTCTTATTGAATTGAACTGAACTACATCACATAATTGAACTGAATTGAACTGAACTACATTACAACTGAACAGAATTGAATTTAAGTGCTACAGACATTTAGATTGTATATTGTTTTACTTTGTGTTTATGTCATGACATAACATGTGATTGTTTATTTTGAGTTTGATGAACTTGTCTTGCCTGTAGGAAAAAAAAAGTTAATTAAAAAAATAGCAGCCTTAATAGATCATCAAATACAAGTGGATCCACTGCACTAAACTAGTTTATTTATTATTTATAACTATTTATACTTATTAAAAACAAACAAAAAAAACTAACGGGAAAGAAAATTTTACTGTTGTAACATTTGTAAGATTTTTCTTAAATAACTTGTATGTATAATGTAGTTTGCCTCTTAGTAAAGTGCCGGCTTTTTGTACTCAATATCTGGTCTCCAGTCTGATTTTATATTTGTTTCTCCCACTCCTTGAGAACCTAGAACTGGTCCAGTACTGTAAGTGTTGCGTTGGAGTATGCAGGTTAGGGCTGTAGCTATCGAATATTTTAGTAATCGAGTATTCTACCGAAAATTCCATCGATTAATCGAGTAATAGGATAAGAACAACTTTTTATTTATTAAAGAGCAATACTAAATATACAAGAGAAAATAAGACAGGTCTCATTAAAATGAACAAGTAATTTGTTTCCTTTTTAGAAACATTTACATTTTTATTGCTGAAATTGCATATATTAATAACTGTGAAAACTAAACCCCTTCAGTGCATTTAACTGCCATAATACATTCAAAATGCAAATACAAAATGTATAAAAATCAATTTCAAATTACTTTAAAAAAAGGTAAACATAGTACAACCTAAAACTAAGACATAAATCAAAATAATAGTAATAAAAAAATATAATAAAACCTAAACATTGTGCAATTTAACTTTCAAGTTTCAGCCTAACTACAGCTCAGGCATGACACAAGCCTTTACTGTCTTCTTAGAAGGCTTTGTGGCTTTTGTATGAGGCAAAAATTAGTGGACAAAATTATGGCCCAAACCGATAATTCTGGATGTGCTTGGTCGAAAACCGAAACCGAAAATGCTTTGTAATATTTATTTTTTTTATTAAATAATATAAAGTAATTTTGTAAGACTTTTTAATTTAAATGACACAGAATTAAAAAAAAACAAGCCAATAAAATAACCACACTTTTATTGAAAGAAAACTGGATAGAAAATATATTAATATTAAATATCAATGTATTATTTTTATTCAGTTATATGCAACAGAATCAGACATAACTGTTGTTGTTGTTGTTTTTGAATAATTATCCAAATAATGTATAGTCCTGCAAACAGGGTTTTTTTCCTTTCTCAAAATGAGGCGGAGGTGGTACCATCCTGATCATGTGCACACAATGTACTCACCCTTCAACTGGCTGAAACACTTTTTTACACACAATGTATTTTAGGTGTTATAATAATTATATGATTGAAGAAAATTACAATTATGAAGTTATGTTTTATTTTTTATTTTCTCTCACCTAATATTTTATTGTTATTTATTCTTAAAATAGCCTTATGAAATGTTTTATTTTTCCTCAGAAATTCTGTGTTGTGTATCTGGTTTTTAAAATGAAGACAAAACATTAATTTCATTTATCTTTAAATTATTGTAAATTAAACTTTTTGGCAAACAAAGGGGATTTACTATTAAAGTTAAAACATGGAAGAAATGTTGTGTGATCATTCCTTAAAAAATAAAGTTTTCATAATATTAGTAGTAGTAGTTGGTACAATGTACATTCTGCTGAACAATAGTAATATATTTCTGCTGCAATGTCTTCAAATTAAAACGGACTTTTATTTTGACGGGTTGTCGTGAATACCTTTACATTTCTGTGTGTATATATGATCTAGTTTTACTCAAATGAAACGGTGAAACGCTCATGAAGTGACTCTCAGAGCAGTTCTGGAGATGATGTTTGTGCGTTTATGTCCTCATTGAGACAGCAGACGCTGAAATCACCGCGAGTGTCACGCGCGCTTCAGTGTGTGTGTGTGTGTGTGGTAAAGGAAAATGCGCTTCTCTGCCATTCATTCATACAGAGATATGATCGCGTAATATGAGTTAATGCTCATCATATCGCGTAAATCGGTGGGAAATGAATAGAAATTATGATTCTGTTTACAGAAACATCAAGTAAACATATAAAAAAATATACAAACCCGATTCCAAAAAAGTTGGGACACTGTACAATTTGTGAATAAAAACAGAATGCAATGATGTGGAAGTTTCAAATTTCAATATTTTATTCAGAATACAACATAGATGACATATCAAATGTTTAAACTGAGAAAATGTATAATTTTAAGGGAAAAATAAGCTGATTTTAAATTTCATGGCATCAACACATCTCAAAAAAGTTGGGACAAGGCCATGTATACCACTGTGTGGCATCCCCTCTTCTTTTTATAACAGTCTGCAAACGTCTGGGGACTGAGGAGACAAGTTGCTCAAGTTTAGGAATAGGAATGTTGTCCCATTCTTGTCTAATACAGGCTTCTAGTTGCTCAACTGTCTTAGGTCTTCTTTGTCGCATCTTCCTCTTTATGATGCGCCAAATGTTTTCTATGGGTGAAAGCTCTGGACTGCAGGCTGGCCATTTCAGTACCCGGATCCTTCTTCTACGCAGCCATGATGTTGTAATTGATGCAGTATGTGGTCTGGCATTGTCATGTTGGAAAATGCAAGGTCTTCCCTGAAAGAGACGACGTCTGGATGGGAGCATATGTTGTTCTAGAACTTGGATATACCTTTCAGCATTGATGGTGCCTTTTCAGATGTGTAAGCTGCCCATGCCACACGCACTCATGCAACCCCATACCATCAGAGATGCAGGCTTCTGAACTGAGCGCTGATAACAACTTGGGTTATCCTTGTCCTCTTTAGTCCGGATGACATGGCGTCCCAGTTTTCCAAAAAGAACTTCAAATTTTGATTCGTCTGACCACAGAACAGTTTTCCACTTTGCCACAGTCCATTTTAAATGAGCCTAGGCCCAGAGAAAACGCCTGCGCTTCTGGATCATGTTTAGATATGGCTTCTTTTTTGACCTATAGAGTTTTAGCCGGCAACGGCGAATGGCACGGTGGATTGTGTTCACCGACAATGTTTTCTGGAAGTATTCCTGAGCCCATGTTGTGATTTCCATTACAGTAGCATTCCTGTATGTGATGCAGTGCCGTCTAAGGGCCCGAAGATCATGGGCATCCAGTATGGTTTTCCGGCCTTGACCCTTACGCACAGAGATTGTTCCAGATTCTCTGAATCTTTGGATGATATTATGCACTGTAGATGATGATAACTTCAAACTCTTTTCAATTTTTCTCTGAGAAACTCCTTTCTGATATTGCTCCACTATTTTTCGCCGCAGCATTGGGGGAATTGGTGATCCTCTTCCCATCTTGACTTCTGAGAGACACTGCCACTCTGAGAGGCTCTTTTTATACCCAATCATGTTGCCAATTGACCTAATAAGTTGCAAATTGGTCCTCCAGCTGTTCCTTATATGTACATTTAACTTTTCCGGCCTCTTATTGCTACCCGTCCCAACTTTTTTGGAATGTGTAGCTCTCATGAAATCCAAAATGAGCCAATATTTGGCATGACATTTCAAAATGTCTCACTTTCAACATTTGATATGTTATCTATATTCTATTGTGAATAAAATATAAGTTTATGAGATTTGTAAATTATTGCATTCCTTTTTTATTCACAATTTGTACAGTGTCCCAACTTTTTTGGAATCGGGTTTGTATAATAGCAAAGCTATTATGAGCAGATCAGTGAAGGAGATTTTACCAGCGTTGTTCAGTACAGCTGTACTACAACATGTCACAGCACAGTAACGCTACTGCAAAAAGGAACAAGTATATACAATATACTACATAGAAATTTCCTGTCAATGCATTATTTGAGCGGACTCGGTGAGCATGAGCGGTAAATGAGCTGAATGCACAGATAGAGTGGAATATTGAACGGAGCGACACACTGCGCAGTGATGACCGAGTCTGACCACCAGATGCAGTTAATGCACACTGTGTTAAAAGCTTCGAGTAATGAACTGTTTTTCAGCACAATTTGATTAAAGTCTCAAACGGTTCAGAAAGCCTCGGTTTCCCATCACTATAATTAACAACAGAGTCCAAACTTAAATTTAATTACTATTTATTTTTAACTATAAAAATCAACACTCAAATTAAAAAAAAAATGTAAACATGTAAATTGCACTCAGTGCAGTTTTTAAATGAACTTAAATTACAGGCTACAATTTCTATTTGTTGTTGAAATATAATCATTTACACAGTGGCTGTCATAACTTGTTTCATAAAAGATTTATTCAAATATACATTAAAAGTGTCACAGAATGCTCCAAAACAAGAAGATCCAAATGCAGCATTTATTGAAGAGTCCAAAAACAAACAGAGAAAGCCAGTGGCGGCTCGTAGGGGGAGGCAATGGAGGCACAGCCTCCCCAAAATTTTCAGGTGAAAATGGGAGGAGGACGATTTAATGTTAATAAAATTCACAATTCATTTCAGTGCATGTCTTAAAAATGTGTATTTTTTGTTTGTAATTTCACAGCTGTAATATCAAAACATGTTACTTTAGTTGGAAAGTGCCGCTTTTCCACCACGAAACGCGAATGTGCCGAATCTGCTGATGTATACAACCGCTAAGTGATAGAGAAGGGGAGGGGGAGGCCGGGGGAGCGCTGAGCTCTCATTGGTAAAAAACAATAGCCAATCAGCATCGAGTGTTCACTTTCAGCGCTGAGGAGTGTTGAGAAAAGAAACCTCGCAAGGGAGGCTAGCCTACCTTGTACAACCCCAAATCAGAAAAAGTTGGGACAGTATGGAAAACGCAAATAAAAAAAGAAAGTAGTGATTTCTAAATTTACTTTGACTTGTATTTCATTGCAGACGATATGAACACAAAATATTTCATGTTTTGTCTGGTCAACTTCATGTCATTTGTAAATATACATCCTTTCCTGTCATTCAGACCTGCAACACATTCCAAAAAAAGTTGGGACAGGAGCAATTTAGGGCTAGTAATGAGGTAAATAATGATGTGATTTGAAACAGTTGATGTCAACAGGTGATTGTAATTATGATTTGGTACAAAAGCAGCATCCAAGAAAGGTCTAGTCCTTTAGGAGCAAAGATGGGCCGAGGATCGCCAGTTTGTCAACAAATATGTGAGAAAATTATTGAAATGTTTAAAAACAATGTTCCTCAAAGAAAGATGGGAAGAGATTTGGATATTTCACCTTCAACAGTGCATAACATAATTAAAAGATTCAAGGAATCTGGAGGAATTTCAGTGCGTAAAGGACAAGGGCGCAAGCCTAAGCTGAACAACCGTGATCTCCGATCCCTCAGGCGGCACTGCATCAAGAATCGTCATTCATCTATAAGCGATATCACCACATGGGCTCAGGACTACTTTGGCAAACCTTTGTCAAGTACCACAATACGTAGTTACATCCACAAATGCCAGTTAAAACTGTACTGTGCCAAAAGGAAGCCCTATGTTAACAGTGTCCAGAAGCGCCGTCGACTTCTCTGGGCTCGGAGGCATCTGGGATGGACCATCACACAGTGGAAACGTGTACTGTGGTCAGATGAAGCAGTATTTCAAGTATTTTTTGGGAGGAATGGACGCCGTGTGCTCCGGACCAAAGAAGAAAAGGATCATCCAGACTGTTACCAGCAACAAGTCCAAAAGCCAGGGTCTGTCATGGTATGGGGTTGTGTCAGTGCCCTTGGCAAAGGTAACTTGCACTTCTGTGATGGCACCATTAATGCTGAAAAGTACATAGAGATTTTGGAGCACAATATGCTGCCTTCAAGAAGACATCTTTTCCAGGGATGTCCATGCATATTTCAACAAGACAATGCAAAACCACATTCTGCACACATTACAAAGTCCTAGCTGCGGAGGAAGAGGGTACGGGTACTTGACTGGCCTGCCTGCAGTCCCGACCTGTCTCCAATAGAGAATGTGTGGCACATTTTGAAGCGCAAAATGCGACAACGAAGACCCCGTACTGTTGCCCACCTTAAGACTTGTTTGCAGGAAGAATGGGACAAAATTACACCTGAAACACTTCATCACTTGGTGTCTTCAGTCCCTAAACGTCTTTTAAGTGTTGTGAAAAGGAATGGCAACATTACAAAGTGGTAAATGCTTTACTGTCCCAACTTTTTTTGGAATGTGTTGCAGGTCTGAATGACAGGAAAGGATGTATATTTACAAAAGACATGAAGTTGACCAGACAAAACATGAAATATTTTGTGTTCATATTGTCTGCAATGAAATACAAGTCAAAGTAAATTTAGAAATCACTACTTTCTTTTTTTACTACTTCACTACTTTCTGTTGTATATACATATATACACACACACGTTTACATACCTGAAATATTTCAGCCAATGGTATGATGTAAAGTCTACTTTTTCCAATCGCCGTCTTCAGTTCTCTAACAGAGGCAACCTGAACTTTTTTAAGCTTTTTGACTCTATCAGCCCTGGCTAATTCAAAGCCAACCAAGTTCAGGCTGACTTGAGGGTAACTCTGGCATACGTACTGGTTAAATTCAGCTAAAGTCCAGTTCAGCTGAATTTTGGAGAACTGCCCTGATTCATGCACTGGTCTCCCTATTGAAAAAGATTATCAGTGAATATCAGCACAGTTCATAAAACTAACGAACCTTTTTGAATTTATATAGCATAGGAGTATGTCTGTGGCAACAAAGTGATATTGAATAATGTAAAAGCTAGAACTAGAATGTCTACATATAAAGATTGAAGTAGTCATGAAACGCATTTTTAATTAATTGGTATATATTACTTGGTTCTCTAAGATCCAAACCAGGGGCCGTATGTATAAAGCCGCTAAAAGTAAAATTTTAGTCCTAAGTGTGTCAAAATTCTAAGAATGATGTAATTTTACGTTTATTCCTAGACTTAAGAATAAGTCAAAGCTTAAGACTATTCTTAAGAGCACTTCTGAGAAGTTTTATACATACGGGCCCAGATTTTTATATAAAAAAAGAATTCCGATTTCTCAGTTCATGACCCCTTTAAATGTAAACTGATTGCCACAGATTTCTATTGCTACACAACCATAGAACAACAAGTAGTAATAATTATATAAAATACTTTTATATAAAATACAAGACGTCAGGTCTTGGTAAAAGAAAAATACTGACATGCCACGTCGGCCTCACCCTTCTTCCAGGCTGACCTATCCAGCATGAAAAAGTAATGACAAGCAACCATTTCAAAACTTTATGAACATTTACATACATACTCATACTACAGCTTTAAGTCAAAATGAAACTGAAGTAGCAACAGATCTCCTCTTACACATTTTGATGTGTATATGAGAAAAACAGTCAAAAGTCAAAATTAACCGCAGATGGAGTATTCTGACGATGTCTTTCATACTTTTCTGGACCTTGACAGTGTTATTTACCAGGCAGTCAATGGGACAGCCACAAGACTCCTAGGGGCGTATTACAGAAAGTTTCTTATCTTAGGTCTTAACTTAAGATATGATGTGTCAAATTAGGATTTTTCACAAATTAGTATTACAGAAGCAAATCTTAACTTAATTTGGGATTCTTATCCTATCTTACAAAATCGTATCTTATCTCTAGTTAGGAAATCTTAAATGGCATTATCAAGTTCGACGATCCACTCTCAGGTCTGTTACCAAGCAACCAACACTGCGTTAGCTGCTGATGAGGTAAACAAAACTACTTCACTTTGAAAATCGCCTTTTGCAAAAAAAAACAAAAAAACCCTATTGCATTAGTCACTTGCATTACACCGTGACGCTTTTGTTGGTCTCTGTAAAGGCCCTTTCACAAGGGACGCGGCAGTCGCGAGTGTCTAGTTAATTTTCAATGGGAGACATGCACAAACGGCAAAACGCGGACGGTTTTGCTGGCGGCGGGGAGGCGGAGCGCAAGCGGTGCTTAGTGCACCCAAAATCCTGCCGCTTCCACGAGCACGGCGCATCGCGGCAGGAGCCGCCAAAGATAAAAAATATTTTATCTTTTTGTGAGAGGCAGCCGCGTCGGTTTCAACCAATCAGAGAATTGATTATTAACAACCACTTGTAACATTTCACTGAGCTCATGTAGGAATGTTGAAAACATGATGAAGATCGCTGTAAATCCTACTGGAATTTCTGGAGTTGTGTGATCCATCAAAATCAAAAAGAGTGTGAGTGTACGGAGTTTGTTAACGAAAACGCTAGTAGACGCGCTCATAAAATGATAAATAGCAAATAACACCAACACAAAACTTACATTGTTTTATTTATTTAGTTTAGGAAATACAAATGTGATTTGTTGTTTGTAACTATGGTAACATCCGCACCGAGACCGCGACGCCAGCACTGCCTCAACTGCACAAAGCCTCTCCTCTACGAGAGAAAGTGGCAGCCGCGCGGCGATTCCACCACTTGCCGCGTGGGACTGAAAGGTCCTTAATGCTGGTTGTGGTTGCAGTACATGTGCTAACTGTAATATGTTGCGCAGCAGTCTGTAATTACTTATAAGTGTTTTGTCATCAAAATGTAACATCTTCAGGGTCCTCCAAGAGCCTTTCTACCATTAAACATCTCCGTTCTTCATTTTCCATTATTAATAAATGTAATGCCAATGTTGGACAGTGCAACTGTAAGCAGTTTTTCAGTTAGCTTTCAAATAATTTTGAAGTTAGGACAGCTGTGGGGTTGTCCTAAAGTTAAGACAGTTTTTAGTATTTTTTGTCAAGTTAGGAGGTTTCTGTAATACCTCCTTCCTTCCTATCTGTAGTTAAGATAGGATAACGCACTTAGGAACTGCTGTTCTGTAATAGCTTTTGTCCTAAATGTGGTCCTAACTGAAATTACCATGGTTACTAAACAGATAAGATAAGATTTTAAAGTTAGCATCTTTCTGTAATACGCCCCAGGTTTTCATCTGAAATATCTTAAATATTTCAGATGAAGCTTTTACGGGTTTGGAACGACATGGGGGTAAGTGATAAATGACAATTTTCATTTTGAGGTGGAGTAAATCTTTAAAAATATTTTATGGCATGACACCCATATCTGGTACATTAAAAAGACAGGTCCAAACAAAGTTAACAGATTACATTATTAAAGGCCTTTCGCACCACTTTAGTTTCAGAACTAAAAGTACAGTACTAAAGTACTATAGGGCCCTATGATTCCAGCGATGCGGAAAACGTGGACAGAATAGTGGAATCCAGTCTTAAAAACGGAATTCACAGTTTAACTAAATGTTTGAATCTCTCAAATTTTGAATTAATTAATCAAAAGTACTTAAATCAAATCACATTATGGACTAGTATCTGTAAATATTAAGCCGCAAATGTCAATTTAAATATGAATCCTACATGTTCTGAGTGTCTCTGACAATATTGACAGCAATATTACCCCAATAAATAAACATCTCAATTGCATTGTCTGTAAATTTGCAACAAATTTATAGAGGTCCTATTTTAAGGTTATTCCAAATTGTACCACAAAATAACTGGATAACTGCAGGATTTTTAAAATCAAGAGGCTTTAAAGATCCTTTAAGGCCTGCACTTCACATTTCAGCCTTTAAACAATTTAAGAAAATTAGTCAAAATGAGTCAAAAGTATCAATTATTATATTAATTTAAACAATTATCATCAATTAATTTTTATATTAAATAACATGTATACCTTTGTGTCTTAATTGTTTAGATTTTTATAATGCATTAGCTTTCTGTCGATCCACTGCTTCACATTTAAAAATACGCAGCAAAAACAGCAGAAGGGCTTATTGAAAATGCATATTCATTCTCTGCCAGCAAGTTTCACTTTCAGAACTGCAGAAATATAGTAGTTTCCCTGGTACAGCTGGACAAGCTGCAGCGCTCAGTTTATTCAGCCAAATCATAGATAGCAATTGTTTCTGCCCCCAAATCTTATAATTAAGTTTTTATGTATCATTTAAGAGTTTTCATGGCCTTAAATTTAAACGATTTAACCGAAGAATTTTTAATGACCCGCGGAAACCCTAAAGCTTGTTGACAATGCATTTTACCTTTGAAATTTGAGGCAAGGGCGTCTAAGTTGTTTGTGTGCAGTGGTGAAATGGCGATTTAAAAAACAGATTTCCAAACGATCCAAACATACAAGTATCTCCTTGAACTTGTTAAAACAGATAATCTGTTTACCATCTTGACAGAAAAATGCTGTTTTCATGGTCAGTTTTTCATTTATTATTTGCTAACGTTACCGAATGTTTACATTGGTGCGCACGTCCTACTGCGCTGAAATGAATACAGGGAGCGGCAGGAAAGTAGCGACCTCTCCTGGTTGGAGATAGTATTAATATCATAAACTGAAAGCAAATCTTTACATGACTTTTCAAATACTTTAAAATGGATCATCAGAGACTAATATGATCCAGCAGGCCGTACTAAAAGACACCGCGGGCCGTCAGTTGCCCATCCCTGTGCTACTTTGTGAGGCAACTGACTGGATGAGCCTGCCTGACAGGTGGGTGGGCCCAGGCCCATCCGTAACTAATTTACGCGACTGATATTACATATAACACTTCGCATTATAGATTTAAAAAGTGGAAATAAATACAAAATAAGGTGACAAATAGTACAACACCCTTATTTACCCATTTGTTTACTCACATAAGTTACATAAACTCGGAGTGCATACAATCATGAGAGATTTTGTGACAGGCACGATGCTTGGATGCTATACGGGAAGACCATGGAGTCTATAGATTTTACTTCTACAGTAACGTTCATTTTCTATAAAAACAAATGCATAAACAGTGGTGGAGTAATGTGGGGAAATATAAACGGGGAAACTGATCTCCCGCGCAGGCAATTGTAGGCTGATCAATGGATTTCTTTGTGTTGATGAATCAAAATTTACCTTCATTTCCTGATCGCCGAAATAACTGTCTAGTAGACGATAAAATTGTAGTGTCCCCTGATCTCTCTAACTCTTGTCGCACGCGTGAAACCGCACTTAAAACTCGATTAAACGCTGATAGTGTAGTCTGCTGCTCTGTCCCGCCACCTTCTTCGTCCATTTTGCTTACTATGCCCGCCAAATTTTCCCGCCTGCCGATTTATAGCGAATGTGTCGCGCCGCGTTGCATGCTGGGGCGCCGACGCCATTACGGGAGAAAACAGTTCTCAGAAATAATCACAATTTTGCTTAACGTATTTATGCACAATAATCCAAAAATAATTGTAATGTCATACAAAAAATGTAATTGGCCTGAGTAATCTGTACCCTTATAGAGGGTATGCATTGGTCAGTTTCCCGCCTGAACACGCCCCTCAGCCGGACTGGGCTGCATTTCCCGAACAACGACGTATCTGGCAGATTAACCATCATTGTACAATGCATCGTTGTGGAAACGAACTAGCTAGTCACGACTGTTTCCCAAACACGGTCGCATCTGCATTGTTTGAACCACATTAGTTCAACAACATAGGTCCATTTTTAATGACGTCACACGCATGTGGTGGAGGAATAACTAATACTATTTAACTGATTAGAGATCTCTGAGATGCTACTCTATTGAATATGGCACCTATTGACTAACTGACTATTTTTTGTTCCCTGTCATTTGGCTTTATTTGATGTTTGATTCATCGCGGGTTCCCTCTTACGTCATACTCCGGGGTTCCCTTGCACATGCGCACTTTTCAAAAAACGGTGCTTGAAATGGACGCGAGAAAATACATAATTAAAATGCATTTATATTTAGATATAATAGAAGATACTGAAAGTACTGCATCTTAGCTTGTTTATTGTGCCCAAGAGCATATTTGTTTAAGCCCATATATCTTACTAACTACTGCTTCTAACTACAGGTCGAGCGCTGTTCCACACACAGCAGCCATTAAAACAGTTCAGTTTTGGTTTTTATGGCTGTTTATATGGTTAATGGCTTAATAGTGGCTATATTTCGTTCCGTTACTTTATTAAGTTAATTTAGAAATATGATTGGAACATTTTATAGCTATAAATTCAAGGTTTTTCTAAATAGGCCTACCAACACAGACAGCAACATAGTTTTGGCCCAGATCCATCCCACATCTGGCCCGTGTGAAATCCATGCGGGCCAGATGTGGGCCGACACTGCTTGCTGTCTGGGAAGCTTCTTGCATCATTTTGGCTTGCGTGCTACAATGAATGGACTTGAAAATGTTAAATATTATCAATTTTTTTTACAAAATATAAAATGTTTACCCTAGGCTATGCATTTAGAACACTTTTAATATGATATGAAATAAGTTACATGGGATAATTTTATGTTATAAAAAGAATGGAAAAAGTTTACAATTTATTACATGGACAAGTGAAAGCATTATTATTATTTTTAAAATGTTATTTTGTGCTCCAAAAAAAAATATATATAAAAAAATAAAATGGCCTAATATGGCTTTATAACAGCATCAGTTTGACTTATTACTGGTTGTGAAGGGATAAATAAACTATAAACTGACAATGAGCAAGCAAAATAAGTGTTAGGCGTAAAAGAGCATGACAGTTATTCTGTGGTGGCCCCATATTTGGATTTTGCTTAGGGCCCCCAAATCACTAAATCCGCCCCTGCAAAGGAGATGTTTTTAATTACACCAAACAATATCAAAACTTTTAAAAACAGGCAGCAATGTGATTCTTTTATTGGGTGACGTCGTTGTTCGGGAAACACCCCCGATTAGCGTGAAAACAGTGTCACTGCTGCTGCTTCGGCCGTCATATGATTATCCCAATAAAGTGTTTGTTCAACAAGCTGACAGAAGTTGATCCATCCATAGTTGTAACCAGGGGCGCCGTAAGGGGGGGGGGGGGGGGTTTAGGATGATTCTAAGGGCCCGATGATAGGGCCCTGCATTTCAGCTCGGCCCCGATGGGCCCCGACTTTTTTATGCCTCTATGGCCGGGCTTCGGGCCAATTTTCACGTCATAGTTCAGACGCAGGCTGGGCCTCGGGCCTGTTTTAGGCTTCTCCTTATTTTTATATTTTAGACATCCATCAAGTAGTGATGAAAAAAAATGCACTGGTGGAAACAACTAGTGTTGATTTTTAAATTTAATTTTAGTTTTAGTCTAGTCTTTGTGTGAAGCTGTCATTTTAGTTTTTATTAGTTTTAGTCACGTTCATACTCTTTTTAGTCTAATCAAGTTTCAGTCAACTAAAAGTCTGAGCATTTTAGTCTTATTTTAGTCAGAATTATCCATGACTATTTTCGTCTAGTTTTAGTCGACGAAAACTGATGACATTTTAATCTAGTTTTAGTCAATGAAAATTGTATTTTAGTCTCTTTTTAGTAATGCAATTCTATTTAACCCAGTCAATATAGTATAAGCCCGCGTGATTTCTACCGAGGGGAACGCTAGAGCCCTGCATTTCAGCCCGGCCCCAACTTTTTTACGCCTCTAGGGCCAGGCCTGGGCCAATTTACACATCATAGTTCAGACGCGGGTCAGGCCTCGGACCTGTTTTAGGCTTCTCCTTATTTTTATATTTTAGACATCCATCAATTAGTGATGAAAAAAATTGCCGAGCTGGTGGAAACAACATGAGACCGTGCTGCCGCGGCTGTCAAGAGCGGCTCGACGGTGTTTAGAGTCCCGCAGCAGCGAGTGCTGTCAGCGTGTGACAGAGTGAAAAATGTATGTATAATTATATTTCAGTGATTAGACTAAGGTTCATGAGTCTGTAAAATATTGAAGGTGTTCAATTGTCAGGATATGTTGAATTTGTTTAGAATGTTTATGGAATGCAGATGTGTTATCTAGATATTTTTGGGTTAATAGGTGATCAATTAGTTTGGCACAATAAGGTGGGCAATCTATTAGTCAGGCCTTGTTGAACACTAGGGGGAGCGCTCGCGGTATTTCTCCATTACACATAAAGTTTGCAGTGGAGAAACATCGTTGAGTGAATGTGTTTAATCTTCTCCCCTTTTTCAGGTATTCATTTTAGTTCGTTGTTAATATAGTATGAGTTTATGGTAAATGATGTTTTAAGAGTGTGCAGATGCCATTACGATATCGATTGTGTTCTGATTAACATGTTTAAAAAGTGTAATTAGCTTAGAGGTGTGTAAGCTCTGAGCTCCATTTTGAGTATTAATGGCACTAGGCCCACACAATGGCGAGAGGTCACATGTTCATCGATTAACATGTATTTAGTATGCATGCTTGTAATTAATGTTTAAGTTTGTTTATTTAGTCCTATTCGTTTGATTTGCTGGAAAAATGTGAATATATTGAGAAGTGTAACTGTGAAAATCGAATTAACAAAGTGAGTTTGAGATATTTATGCACTTCCAGATGAAAGAATTCCTAAAAGAGAGCATTTACATGTGGTTTAGAATTGTTTGTGCTAGTTTATATCTATGTATCTGGTTAAAAAGACTAAGCAGTGATTTCCAGATATTTATAACATGACCCCCTGTCTAATTACTAATTGGGATGATTGATTGTAAAGGAAAAAAATAGCTAAAGAGGGTACATTGTTAACAGCCATGTCACAATTATTGAATGTCTATACAGTGAAGAAAAGGCCAATGTTGCTGTTTTGAAAAGTTGTTTGTTAACTGTTGAAAAAGGATTACACATAAAGTTTGCAGTGGAGAAACATCGTTGAGTGAATGTGTTTAATCTTCTCCCCTTTTTCAGGGGTATAACATTTGGAGGCACCGCTGGGATCTACTCTTTGGAGGGCGGTCGTCACTTACCTGGCAGACAGCTTCTGATGTAGTACATCCCCCCCTAAAACAACCCAGGTCAACAGTGAAGTGGAAAGAGTTCCTGCAGTAAAGGCAAGAACGAGACAAAAGAACCGTAGACCTGAGGCCACAGAGATCATCAGGTGAAACAAACAAGTTCCGTCAGTCTCAAGTGAGCCACTACTCAGTGAAAAGGTCCACTTTAGTGTCAAAATGGAGACAACAGTGCTTGAGGAAATGCAAGTTGAAGTTATCACCATGCTAAATGCCCTATCCAAAGACAAGCTTCTAAGTGTCTGTGAATTCCTTCATGTGGCAGAGCCAGAGAAGATTGTTTCAAAATCTCGCATGTCCCTGATCTCTCACGTCCTCCAACATCTCGAAGACATCACTGAGCTAGAAGATGGTGGTATGTCTGAACTGTTACGATTGAGAGATCAAATTATAGAGTTGAATATAGTCACTGAAAGTGAGACAACCACCCAGAGTGAAACTACTGAAAAAGATAAATTACAGAGGGAGTTAGAGGAGCTAAAAAGAGCAATGAAACAAAAACTAAGTGAACTTCAACAAGTGGAAGAAGTGAGCACAAAACAAAGCAGTGTCCAGCCTCAACCACCAATTGCTGCACTCCCCCAACATTCAGAGAATGCCCAAAACTCAACTCCACCTTGGCGTAAAGACTTCAAAATTTCTGGACAAATCGGTGACCCAGGCCAAAGAGAGAAATTAAGTTTTTCAAGTTTGGCACACCAGATTGAGAACGGTCTGAGCAGAGGCTACCCAGAGTGTGAGATTGTGGATGCAGTAATTCGTGCCATCTCTCCAGGCTTACAGTTACGGAGTTATTTAGAAGGAAAGCCAAATCTGACTCTATCTACACTCAGACGAATTCTGCGCTCTCACTTCCAAGAAAAGAGTGCAACTGAACTTTATAAGCAACTTACCTCTGAATGCCAAGGTAACAAAGAGACACCACAAAATTTCCTTATGCGTGTTCTTGACCTGCGCCAGAAAATATTGTTTGCGTCCCAAGAAGCAGAATCAGGCCTCAAGTATGATCCAGCATTAGTTCAAAGTATGTTCTTACATACGGTACTTACGGGTCTCCAAAGTGACAGCATTAAAGTAGATATGCAACCCCTCCTTCTTGACACGAAAACCACAGATGAGGCTCTGTTGGAGAAATTAAACCTTGCTTGTGCTAATGAGGCGGAAAGACAAAAGAAAAAGAAAATCAATGTGCAGCACATAACGACTGTTGTCCATGCAGTTAAGTCTGAGGAAACCACTGATAAGAAATCCAGTGTGACTCAAAGTGCACCAAAATCATCTTCCAATGTGCTGTCAGAACTGAAAGAACTGAGAACTGAAGTAGCTTCACTCAAAACACTCAGTGCTGAAATAGCTCACATCAGAGAATCATTGCAGCAATCAGCTTTTGCCTCACCACAGTGTCCTGTTCCTGCACAGGGAGTCCCTGAAAGAGAAATCATTCAGTGTCAAGTGCAGCCATATTGGCCATCACCGGGCACCAACCAAATGAGAGTGAATACTCAGTTTCAACCTCAGTATACACCCCGACAATCTTATGCACCCCCTACTCATTCCCAAGCAAGAAAGTGCTTTAATTGTCAGCAGCAAAGAACAGAGGACCGTTGCATGCATTGTTTTCGATGTGGCAGTGGCGAGCACTTCCAAGCAGGATGCAGGATCCGTGGCATTAAGCCATCAAGAGAGAGTTCTTTAAATGGAGAGCGGTTACTCCCGCGGGACAGGGAGTAACCAGACCCACTGACCAGTCCCAAAGATGTGCAGCCTGTGGAAAAACAGAGAAGCAAATGAAGCAGTGCTCACAATGTAAAAAAATACTGTATTGTTCGAAGATCTGTCAAACTCACCATTGGACCGAACACAAGCAAACTTGTATCAACCCACCAAGACCAGTTCCAAATTCTTACCTGACGATGAGTGTCCACGCCCCCTGCAGTACTCGAGTTAACCAGCATTCCTCTGTGACATCACTAGTGGGGAGGCAATGTCTTGTTGAATGTTTCCTGCATGGCCATCAAATTCAAGCCCTGTGGGACACTGGCTCTCAGGTATGTGTCATGGGTGAATTGTGGAAACAGGAATACTTGCCAGAAGTCCCACTGAGAGATGTTTCAGACATTCTTGAGTCTCCAAACACTTTGAACCTTGTGGCTGCCAATGGTATTGATATGCCCTACGTTGGATATGTTGAAGTGACTTTCAGACTAGCGTCACAGACATCTCACCATACCGAACTTGTCATTCCCATACTCGTAGCAAGGGGTCAAAACCTATCTCACCCTATCATAGGTTTCAATGTGATAGAACAAATTGTGAACTCCATTGAACAAGCCCAACCAAGTACTTTGAGCGACAACATGCTTGAGAGAACTGTGAAAGCCGCATTCCCCAGCCTAAAGAGGAGCAAAGTCCAGACCTTCATCAAACTTGTGAGTGCAGAGAGCTCATGTGAATACATAGTAAAGACCATGAAAGGGCATGTTAACGTTCCCAAACGTAGTACTGTGCAGGTCTCATGCCGAGTCTACATGCAGCCAGTTAAGGAGGACAGCACACTGATTTTTGAACCTGATGTGAATCCTTTCTGGGCAGATGGGCTTGAATTCAAAGACAGTTTAGTAAGGCTGAAAAGAGGAGCTCCAACAAATATCACAACTGAGGTATACAATGACACTGATCATGATATCACTCTGATGGGCCAGACTCCGATTGGTACAGTACAGCTTGTCAAGAATGTCTTCCCTGCTAGTATGTTTGAGGTGCCAGCAAATCCTACTGCTGTTGGGGTATGTCACATCGAGGCTGCGGAGAACTGTCACGACCACACCAATACTGATCATTGGGACCCACCAGTCGATGTCAGCCACCTGAGTAAACATCAGAGACAGGCAGTACAGCAAATGTTAAGAGAGGAGTGCCATTCATTCTCTAAATCAGAAAACGACATTGGATGTATCAGAGATTTGAAGTTGAGTATATCACTTAAAGATGATGAGCCAGTCAATCGCACTTACATGTCCGTGCCAAAGCCCCTGTATCGTGAGATGAAAGAATACTTGCACGACCTCATAGCACAGGGCTGGATTGAAAAATCCAACTCATCATACGCATCTCCAATTGTATGCGTAAGAAAGAAAGATGGCAGCCTCCGTTTATGTATAGATTATCGAGACCTGAACAGAAAGACTCACCCAGACAGACAACCAATTCCGAGGGTGCAGGACATTATGGACAGCCTTGGTGGTAATTCCTGGTTTTCTTCATTAGATCAAGGGAAGGCCTACCACCAGGGGTTCATGTCTAAGGAAAGTAAGCACCTAACGGCCTTCGTGACACCCTGGAGCCTGTATGAATGGGTGCGTATTCCTTTCGGGTTGATGAATGCTCCTGCAGCCTTCCAGCGATGTATGGAAGAGTGTTTAGAAGGCTTGCGAGATGAGATCTGCATTCCATACCTCGATGACACCTTGGTGTTTAGTAAGACCTTTGAGAACCACATCCTAGATGTAAGGAAAGTGCTGCAGCGGCTTAGGCAACATGGCATCAAACTTAAGCCGAGTAAGTGTGAGTTTTTCAAACCTGAAGTCCGCTACCTGGGTAGAATAGTCTCTGCCGAGGGAAGTAAAGTTGATCCTGCAGACACAGAAGCTGTCAGATCCCTGAAAGACAAACAACCAAAGAATGTGGGTGAGCTGAGGAGAATGCTTGGTCTGCTTAGCTACTACAGACAGTACATTAAAGATTTCTCTCGCATAGCTAGCCCTTTGTATGACATGTTAAAAAGTATTCCAGAAGATAATGCTCACCTGAAAAATAGTCAGAGACAATCAAAGACAAAATGCATGAAAACTGGTGTTCCATCAAGTAAGCCAATTACCTGGACTGAACAACATCAGAGCACTCTTGAACAACTAATTGACTGTTTGCTCCAGCCCCCTGTATTAGCTTTCCCTGACTTTTCACAGCCGTTTATACTGCATACAGATGCGTCAGCTCAAGGGTTGGGTGCGGTATTATACCAGAAACAAAGTGAGAAACTTCGTGTGATTGCTTATGGATCCCGTACTCTATCTGCTGCTGAGAAAAACTACCACCTACACTCAGGCAAGCTTGAATTTCTTGCTTTGAAGTGGTCAATCACCGAGAAATTCCGTGACTATTTGTATTATGCTCCAACTTTTACTGTATATAGTGACAACAATCCCCTTACATATGTCCTGTCAACTGCCAAATTGAATGCTACAGGTTGCAGGTGGGTGGCTGAATTGGCAGATTTCCACTTCACAATCAGATATCGCCCAGGTCGTGAAAATATCGACGCTGATACGCTGTCCCGATTGCCCCTCGATATAGGTACTATGATGGAAGAGTGCTCTGAGGAGTTGTCGTCAGACATAATAGGTGCAACCATTCAGGCTGTAGAAGCTCAAGAAGAACCCAGCATCCCATGGTCAGTCTCGACCAACTGTTCACCTATTCAGACCTGTCCAGCGGTCCCAACAATAACCCCTTTGTCTATGAATGTAATAAAAGACGCTCAAATGAATGACCAGGATATCAGTCCTGTATATGAATGCAAATTGTCTGGAACAAAACCAAAAGTGAGACAACTCAAAACATACAGCCTAAAAACGAAATGCCTGTTTCGTGAATGGGGAAAACTTACCATTAATCAGGATGGTATCCTCTGCCGAATCACTTCCACCCGCACACAGTTGGTCCTGCCAGAGAAATATAAAGGAACAGTCTTGCAAGAGCTTCACGATGGAATGGGCCATCAAGGTACAGATCGTACTCTCTCACTCATCCGTGAACGTTTCTTTTGGCCACATATGCAGGCAGACATCGATTATTATGTCACAAAAACATGCAGATGCCTAAAGCAGAAAAAGCCTTGTCATGAGACAAGAGCCCCATTAACAAACATGGTTTCGACACAGCCCTTTGAATTGATTTCTATTGACTTTCTCCATTTAGACCGCTGCAAAGGAGGTTTTGAGTATATACTGGTGGTAGTAGATAATTTTACCCGATTCGCTCAAGCATATGCCACTACATCCAAGTCAGGTAAAACAGCTGCAGACCGCATCTTTAATGATTTTGCCTTGAAATTTGGTTTCCCTTCCCGCATCCATCACGATCAGGGTGGAGAATTTGAGAATCAGCTGTTTGAACAGCTTCAACGATACTGTGGCATCACAGGTTCCAGGACGACCCCATATCACCCGCAAGGCAACGGCCAAGCCGAGCGTTTTAACAGGACACTGTTACAAATGCTCAGAACGCTCACAGAAAGTCAAAAATCTAACTGGAAAGACTCTCTGAATAAGTTGCTGTATGCTTATAATTGTACCCGCTCAGAAGTCACAGGGTTTTCTCCTTTTTACCTGTTATATGGAAGGTCTCCAAGACTGCCTGTCGACGTGTTGTTTGGACTGAACTCAGAAGCTCCTACCTGTAATCAGAAAGAGTATGTGGAGAGATGGAAACATGGAATGGAGGAGGCATATAAAATCGCAAGAGAGTGTGCTCAAAAATCTGCTGACAGGAGCAAAAAGAACTTTGACAAAAAGGTGAGGAGCACCACATTGCAGCCAGGTGATCGTGTTCTTGTAAAGAACCTAACACCACGGGGAGGCCCTGGTAAAATTCGCAATTTCTGGGAAGACAGCATCCATGTAGTTGTGCGACAGATGAGTGGTGAGCTTCCAATTTATGAAGTAAAGCCAGAAAAGGGAAAGGGACGATCCAGAGTCCTCCATCGCAACTTATTAATGCCTTGCGATCACTTACCTTTTGAAACTGCTCCGCCTTCAAAGACCAGACAGAAACGAGAGTTGAAAAAGCCTCAAATCAGCCATGTTGAATCTAATGAGGAAAGTGAAGATGAATTAGACTTCCATTATGTATCACCACAAGTACTTCAACCAAACCATGTTACTGAATCTAAACATCTTAAACCCCTACTTACCACAGAGTCTGATGAACATCCAAACGAGGTCCTGGAACAAATCCCTGCTTCACTGTCATCTGCTGAAAGTGACCAAGAACGAGAGATCAACTTACCTACTGATGAATACCTTCCTGCTTCCATGTCATCTGCTGAAAGTGACCAAGAACGAGAGATCAACTTACCTACTGATGAATACCTTCCTGCTTCCATGTCATCTGCTGAAAGTGACCAAGAACGAGAGATCAACTTATCTGCTGAAAGTGACCAAGAGGAGCAAACTTACCAGCTGCCTAGGAGAGAAAGACACCCACCAAGAGTACTTACTTATGATACTTTGGGCATACCTACTTATAATGTCGGACAATTAAATGGAATCTTGCAGACACCGCAACAGAGCTTACCTTATGTGTCTGCTCATGGACTGTCGACCTGGTTACCGCCTGTTCAGCAATACTGTTATCATGTGCCTTTTGTGTATGGAGTCCACTGATCAGGGGCCATGAACTGGTTAATTTGCATTGAGACTGAACTCGAGTGAAATCAAAGGTTTCTTTGCATTATTACAATCTAACATTTGGAGAACTCATGGACTGTTTTATTTTAGGAATATTGCTTTGGACATTTCTTGAACTTGTACATACTGAGAAATGGACCATGAACTGTTTTTTTCTGAGGAATATCTCCTTTAACAGCCTTTGAACTTAGAAATTTTGAGGATACTATGGACTGTTTGCCTTATGGACTGTAGTCTTGAGAGGCTGTTGCACTCTTGAAATCCAAAGAAAATATGGACTTTTGTTTCATGCCTCTTTCAATTTTTGTGCTTTGAGGCACTTCTGGACTCTTCTTTTTCATAAACTGTTGCTTTGTAAGTGAACTAGTAAGTTCGGGACAACCTATGGACTGTTAAAATGCGGAACTCTGGCACTACAAAATGTGGGTGAAATACAAAAGGGACTGAATGACTAGTGTTAAAGAAAGAATGTCGAGACGACATTTATTTTTGTAGGGGAGTGTGTGACAGAGTGAAAAATGTATGTATAATTATATTTCAGTGATTAGACTAAGGTTCATGAGTCTGTAAAATATTGAAGGTGTTCAATTGTCAGGATATGTTGAATTTGTTTAGAATGTTTATGGAATGCAGATGTGTTATCTAGATATTTTTGGGTTAATAGGTGATCAATTAGTTTGGCACAATAAGGTGGGCAATCTATTAGTCAGGCCTTGTTGAACACTAGGGGGAGCGCTCGCGGTATTTCTCCATTACACATAAAGTTTGCAGTGGAGAAACATCGTTGAGTGAATGTGTTTAATCTTCTCCCCTTTTTCAGGTATTCATTTTAGTTCGTTGTTAATATAGTATGAGTTTATGGTAAATGATGTTTTAAGAGTGTGCAGATGCCATTACGATATCGATTGTGTTCTGATTAACATGTTTAAAAAGTGTAATTAGCTTAGAGGTGTGTAAGCTCTGAGCTCCATTTTGAGTATTAATGGCACTAGGCCCACACAATGGCGAGAGGTCACATGTTCATCGATTAACATGTATTTAGTATGCATGCTTGTAATTAATGTTTAAGTTTGTTTATTTAGTCCTATTCGTTTGATTTGCTGGAAAAATGTGAATATATTGAGAAGTGTAACTGTGAAAATCGAATTAACAAAGTGAGTTTGAGATATTTATGCACTTCCAGATGAAAGAATTCCTAAAAGAGAGCATTTACATGTGGTTTAGAATTGTTTGTGCTAGTTTATATCTATGTATCTGGTTAAAAAGACTAAGCAGTGATTTCCAGATATTTATAACATGACCCCCTGTCTAATTACTAATTGGGATGATTGATTGTAAAGGAAAAAAATAGCTAAAGAGGGTACATTGTTAACAGCCATGTCACAATTATTGAATGTCTATACAGTGAAGAAAAGGCCAATGTTGCTGTTTTGAAAAGTTGTTTGTTAACTGTTGAAAAAGGATTACACATAAAGTTTGCAGTGGAGAAACATCGTTGAGTGAATGTGTTTAATCTTCTCCCCTTTTCAGGGGTATAACAAGCGCAGCTGAAGAGTTCTGCTTCAAATACACGCAATAAAGCCGTAAAGCCCCAGCAAAAGTAATTACCATGAATGTGTCAGGGGGAAATAATAAGGAGATATTTTAATTATTTACTAATAAACTAGTGTTTTCTGTGTCAGTGTTGCAAAGATGAAGTTGCTGATCCTGACTTGCCGTCTCCTCATTAGACGCGCCTTTAGAGAGAAGTGCATCTTCACGGATTATAATGAGAGAGTTTTTGTTTTCGATTTTATTTATTTCGTTAAGTAGTAATTTAAAGCTTTCTATAGATATTTATCATGTCTGTGAGGCATGTATTCGCTGACTTTCGGTTCATTTTTGTGAAGTGCTCCTGTTCAAGACGAGAAGGCGCATCATTGTTTTCTTTATTTTATAAAAAGTTTTGTTGATATTGTGAGTGCACACAAATAAAAGTAGACCCTTTACAGTTACGAATGATGTATTACTCTTACTTTTATGAGCAATAATTACAGTGTAAGTTGTTTCCATTGGGAAAAAAAATGCAATTGATTGCATGCATCACAAACTACTGATGCAGCGCACATTTATCTAGGTTTAATAAATACATTGGTATATGCTTGAACTGTTTTAGTATATCTATAGATTTTATTTTAGGCAATTCGTGATGATTTGAGAAGGCTAAATTGATCAAACATAAGTTATGATCAGCCTGCAGGTCTGCCGCTGGCCGCTTGGTCGTTATTTTAAGAAAGAAAAATAACTTATTTAACGAACAAAAAAATGCTCCAAACGTTTTTCTAAATTAACTTAATAAAAAAACGAAACGAAATATAATCACTTGGCATTACATACAAAACTGAACTATTTTAATAGCTGAAACAGTATAATCTGATTTGGGAGGAGGAGGAAAAAAGAGGGCTCGGGACAGACTCCGGCTGGTAATTCTGTCAAGCTCTCGGACAGGGGAAGTGAGACACAGGAAACAGAAATACTGCAAATTAATAATAATAATAAGGCGACTAAACGAGACGAAATAACGTTATAACATTTCGTTTCGTCTCGTTTTGTTCAACGAAAATGAAGAGACATTTTAGCATAGTTTTTATTTTGTAAACCACATTTAGTCTCGTTTTTATTCGTCAACAATATTGCATTATACATTTAATTATTGTCATCATCAAATGACCAGCATTTACGTTGCGTCTCGTCTCGTTTTCGTCACGTGATAAAGGTTCGTTGACAAGATATTTAGTCATAATTTTCGTTGACAAAAGCAACACTAGAAACAACACACAAGACCGTGCCGCGACAGAGCAGCTTGACGGTGTTTAGTGTCAGCAGCAGCCAGCTCGCAGTCAGCGCAGCTGAAGACTTCTGCTTCAAATACACGCAATAGACTGAAGCTTGCTGCAAAGCCCCAGCAAAAGTAATTACCATGAATGTGTCTGGGGAAAATAGTAAGGAGATATTTGAATTATTTACTAATAAACTAGTGTTTTCTGTGTCAGTGTCGCAAAGATAAAGAATCAGATGAAGATCCTGACTCGCCATCTCCTCATTAGACACCTTTAGAGAGAAGTGCATCTTCACGGATTATAATGAAAGAGTTTTTGTTTTCGATTTGATTTATTTCGTTAAGAAGTAATTTAAAGCTTTCTATAGATATATTTATCATGTCTGTGAGGCATGTATTCACTGACTTTCGGTTCACTTTTGTGAAGCGCTCCTGTTCAAGACGAGATGGCAGAAAGCACATCGTTTTCTTTATTTTATAAAATTATTTTATATATTATTATATATTAACTTTCACTCTCTGCACAAACTACTGGATGCAGCGCACATTTATCTGGTTTAACGTTTAAACATTGTTATATGCTTGAACTGTTTTAGTATATCTATAGATTTTATTTTAGGCAATTCGTGATGATTTGAGAAGGCCAAATTGATCAAACATAAGTTATGATCAGCCTGCAGGTCTGCCGCTGGCCGCTTGCTCGTTACTTTAAGAAAGAAAAATAACTTATTTAACAAACAAAAAAATGCTCCAAACGTTTTTCTACATTAACTTAATAAAAAAAAAACGAAACAAAATATAATCACTTTGCCATTACATACAAAACTGAACTATTTTAATAGCTGAAACAGTATATAATCTGATTTGGGAGAAGGGGGAAAAAAGACGGGGTCGAGTCGTGCAGGGCTCTACCAGGAACGCACCACCTTGTCCTTCCCTACCACATCTCCAACCATAGTAAAATGATATTTCTGGCTTAAGTAAATTTTTCATCTCAGTTTTTATTACTTATATAAAATCAGACAAATCTGCCATTATTTTAATCTCCAATCTGTTATTTATCGGTTTAGATTATTTTTTAATGCTTCAATAACTAGCAGAAGACACTAAAGGGTTTTAAATTCCAGCTGCGCATGATAGGGTATGTTGTAACAACACTGTTACATTGTGCCCTGCCGTGCTATTCTATGATATTAGCGATGTAATTCACACTATTTACTTTAATACATTTTAATGAGAAACGACGAGAAACAAGTGAATAAAGACTGACAGTCCATGATTAATGTTCAGAAATTATTATTTCAAGACATGTAAAGCATTTTGGCTCGTTATGTGGGCGGGTCCCAAGCATGGTTGCAATGTGTTCATTGTAAAACTCAAAAATCAGATTATTTTTAATTCTTAAAAAATGTCATTATTTTATTTTAAATAATAATTTTATTTTATTGACAAAATATTTTAATTTGTCTTGTATATTTTTTTTTCATGAGATCAGATAACATTTTAAGCTGACATATGGTCATGTTACAACGTGCCCCTCAGCTGTTACAATTTACCCTACCTACGGGGCATGTGGTCACATTTCACTTCCAATTTTTGACGGTAAATAAAGAAAAATGTATACACTGTAAATATGAAACAAAGCGGCATATTTGTACTAGACAAGTGTGAAATTACTGTGAATAAAAAATTATACTCTGAACTCCATGTGGATTTACACAATTTGAGGAAGTCAAAAAGTGTTACTTTGTGCCCCGCTCTCCCTAACTAAAATCAAATCAGTGGAAGCTTGTGAACAGTTTTGTAGCATTTTAAAATGCTGGTTTACTGTACTAAGTGATGATAAAAGACAAACGTACGAGACCAGAATATTAACACAATGTTTTCCTCCCTTTCGAAAATGCCAATAAACACTTATGCATTAAGACAGACAGTTAAAGTTCATATTTTGGGTTCGTCAGTTTTTTAGCATTAGTAAGGTGTGTACAGAATATAATCTTTAATACTGTATCGGTGCATGAGAGGGAAACGCGCTGCGTGTTGTTTTGTTTTGGGTTTATGTGAATCTGCACATAGTATACAATTTTGTCTAATCACTATTGGTACCTTAAGCAACATTTGTATTAAGCCTTATGTCCCTGTTCAAGTTCGCTAATTCACAAGCCGAGTGAGAATCATACTCGCAAAACAATGTTAATTATTAAACCAAACAAAATCAAAACTTTCAAAAACATGCAGCAATACGATTATTTTATTAAGTGACAGATAGTGGGTTTAATCAGTGACATTATTAATAGATTTACTCTCCGGTGTCTTCTTGTCATCTCCTCGACCTGCTTCCCTTGTGGTTTTTACACAGAGAAAAGGCAAAACAAAATACTGCACTGTCCAGTTTTCTCTGGACGAGTACTGGAGTTACTTTTGCAATTTTCGTTGCGGCATGAATGACATAATATGGTGACATTTTCCACAATCAGACAGAAAATCAAATACTGCCCTGAATTCAATAGTGGAGAGGTGTCGCGATTTTCCCAGTAAGGTGAAAAAAACTAAACAGCTTCCCAGAACTCAACACGGCGTGACGTCAGCTTCACATTCTCAGCCAGATGAATATGCATGAGGCTAATTATCATAATGAGGTCGCTTTAAATAGAGAGCTCTACAATGCAATTCTTACTAGTAAGAATCACTATTGTAGAGCTCTACAATTACATTTTTACTAGTAAGAATGCAATTACACAGCTCTACAACTGCATTCTTACTAGTAATAATTACAGTTAGAGAGCTCTCTAATACAATTCTTACTAGTAACCATTCGATTAGGGAGCTCTGTAACTGAATTAGAGAGCTCTGCAATTGCATTCATACAAGTAACAATTCAGTTAAAGAGCTCTCTAATTCAGATTTTACTAGTAAAAATTAAGTTTGAGAGCTCTTTAATGCAATTTGTACTAGTAACAATTGTATTAGAGAGCTCTCTAACTGAATTAGAGAGCTCTGCAATTGCATTCTTACTAGTAACATTTGAATTAGAGAGCTCTACAATTCAATTCTTACTAGTAAGAATTACAATTAGAGAGCTCTTCAATGCAATTCTTACTAGTGAAAACTGAATTAGAGAGCTCTCTAATTCAGTTTTTACTAGTAAGAATTCCATTTAGAGAGCTCTCTAATTCAGTTGTTACTAGTAAGAATTCCATTTAGAGAGCTCTCTAATTCAGTTGTTACTAGTAACAACTGAATTAGAGAGCTCTTTAATTCAATTACAGAGCTCTGCAATTAAACATCTCTAATGTGTTTTTTTACTAGTAAAAATGTAATTATAGAGCTCTATAATTGCATTTGTACTTGTAATAATTAAATAAGAGAGCTCTCTAATCGGAATTGTTACTAGTAAAAATTGAATTAGAGAGCTCTTTAATTAGAATAGTAACTAGTAATAATTTAATTGTAGAGCTCTCTAATTGAATTGTTACTAGTAAAAATGCAATTACGACGAGTAACACATAGTATATTTTAGGCTAAAACGGCTTGCCATACAGCTGAGCTTCAGGCCCGACGGTGGAAAAGCGGCTACTGTGTTTCCACTCCTGGACCAGCCTTTAACACGCCTCCATTAGGACAACGTCACACAGCCCAAGCATTTCACCAGCATGGGACTAGCTGAAAGAAAACTAGCTAGATCACAAAAAGTAACAAGTTTGTTCTGTGCTGAAAGGAGCAAGACTCCAGCATCGATATATGAGTCAAGTCACCTTCATTTATATAGCGCTTTGAACAATACAGATTGTGTCAAAGCAGCTTTACAGAATTAAATAGTGTATAATAATGCAAAAAAAATGACCAAATACTTATAAAAAAAAAAGGTTGAGACAGTAATTTATTAATTTGTGCCAGGAGTGCACATCAGTCAAGCTGAATCAAAAATCAAACACACTCTTGTTCAGTCACACCTGCTTCCATTTATTCGCGATCACAGAAATACACAACACAACTCCATTAAGGCTTTTAAGTCCAAAGGTTTAGACTTTTAGAAAAATAGTTTTAAAATTGCATGTTTACGTCTCATTTCTTTAGAAAGAATGAGTATTTCTTCAACCAAAAGAAAAAAAAGTGGTAGTCCAAGTAGTCTTTAGCATTGCTTATAAAAGTATTTCTGCCTCATACAGTGATCAGAATCCCCATCAGATCACAACTGGAAGTTATTTCAGACACTCACTTCTGTCTGAAAGTGAGTTTTGAGGTGAAAATGGGAAATGAGCAGTAGTTTTGAACTTCTGACTCATTAACTTTGTTCATGAAAACTCCTCAAGCCCCAGTTGGCCCAAGTTCTTCGGGCCAAAAACCCAAAGATCAGCTTAATGTCAGCGCAAAGGAAGGGGCCCAATCTTTGCGCTCCCACACGCAAGAGAAAAATATGCGACAAATTTCCTCTGCAACAATATTCAGGCTATATTCCTGTGTGTTATGGAGGACTTTTAGTTACATGTGGAACAAGTCACCCTCCGCGGGCTGGATTCGAACCCGTGGTCTGCGCGAGTCGTTTTTGAAGTCCGGTTCTGAATCAAATGATTCGCGATACGTGATCCGATTGGAGCGCTTCGAAACAGTGAATCATCACGTTGACACGGTTTCCGTCATATTAAAAACATGCCCCCACATCCCCACCAGCTTTTTTCACTAATCGCGCCCTGGACATTATATTGATTGATATTTGTGTAATTTTTTTTTTTTAAGTATATGACGGTTATGTTTAGGGTTAAATAATATGAATAAAAATGTTTCAGTAGTTGATTGATATGTATTATTATGTGTATATTATTTTTAAATATTGCATGTTTATGTTTATGGTTAAAATGAATAAAAATGTTTCTTCAAAGATGTTTTTTTGTGTGTGTGTGGGATATGATTTGATTGATATGATTTATCAGATTAAATTTATCTGATTAAAAGACTTCAAATGTTCAAATGTAAAAGGTTTTATTAAAAAGAATACACAATATATATATATATATATATATATATATATACACACAAAAAATATATACAGGAATTATATTATTTATTGAGGAGGTGGAGTTTGGCCTTTATTTTGCTGGCGCTGTTCTGCCAACCAGTCATCTAAAGATTTGCCATCTGAGGCACGTGAGCAAAATGTGGCATTACCATATCGGCTATGGCCAAACTCTTTCGTTTTGGGCTGCCCACATTTGCTGCACATGTTAAAAGTAACCCCTCGCACATACTTCCTCTTATGGACTCCGCTTTCCTTCTCCAGAGCGCGCCGGCGCCTGTTCCTCTGGGTGTAACGGGACACAGGAGCATCAGACGCAGGAGCAGGCAGAGCTGGGCCTGCACCGGATGTCGAAGCAGCAGAAGAGGGAATCAATGATACAGTCATGTCCGGGTTAAGGACTAGTGTGCCTAACAATGACCCAGGTGCTGAAATGGGCTGCACAACTCCTGGTGCTGTAGTGGCAGCAGCGGGCCGTCGACCTGGTCGCAGAATTGGAGCCTGTCCTTCTCGATTTGGCAGAAGGATAAATGGATGTTTTGGGCCTGATGTCGATGGTGCTTCATCCAATTTTTCCCTCGGCGGAGGAAGCTGCGTATCGGCCACAGCAATTGGGTCAGGTGGAGTCAGTCCCTGAGCGAGGACACTCATTTCCTGATTCTTCTGCTGCCGCTGAAACCTGAAAATAAATTACTTGTATTATATATTTTTTAGAAGTATTCAGTTAATTTGAAGCAAATAATGTGCCTTGCTTACCACTGAATGAGTGTCTTCTGGTTTAGCTCAAACAGCTGGATCATTGTTTCATCCATCAGCCTGCGACTGTTAAGCACCAGCTCTCGGATGTGGTGGTAATCCGAGAGGATTTTAGACCACCTGGGGGTGCAAACTCCAGCCTTCTTGGTCGGCGACTTGTGTAAAGCACAAAGCTGAATACAAATGGCCTCAACCAAGTGGCTGGTGTTGGGCCACTGTGCTGGACCCCCAGGATGTCCAATCAGACACCGTTTCACACTCTCCACACCCGGTGTGACTCCGGACCGCTTCGGTGCTTTAAAGCGCCCATGTGTGAGCTGAGGCTGATGTCGAGGCTGATAGTTGACCCGCTGTTTGTCAGTATCAGGAAGAGCTGTCCACAGCTGGATGGCCTCTGTCACCTGCAGGTCAGTGAGGTAAGGAGCCTCACGGAGACCCACCAGGTAACCAGACAGATCCTGGATCTTGTCCCACCCAGCGATGCCATCGGGTCCAATGACTGCTCCCTAGTAAATGCAGATTAATGTTAATATATGTGGAATAAAATAAGATTGGAATTAAATAAAGCCCTTAAAGTGTCTTACCTGAGCCTCGTCGGAGAGACTGCTTCCAGGCTGTGACAGCAATGAAGGGGCAAGATGCTGTCCTTCTCCACCAGATGATGTGGACGGCTCAGCCGGTGATGCTGGGGACTGAGGCAGAGGCAAAGATGAGGGGCTGTTTTCATCCTCATACAGCACTGGAACTGTGATGTCCTCCATGATCTCTTCCTCAAACCCCTCATCTTGCAGGTCCTGGTCATCAACTTCCTCCACCAGCCTGTCTTCCTCCTCTGGGTTCTGGAGCACTGGAGTCAGTGTTTTGCCAGTCTGGCTGTAAAGGTACTCCATTCCCAGCAATTCACCTACAAGAATAAAATGGGGAAAAAAAGAAAGTGTTCTTAATATTTTGTCTAGTACATTAAAACATTTAACCCCACCGGTCACAATAGTGAACGTAAACAAGGTTTTCACTTATAAAGCTCTAAAAACCTTACTGACTGAAGTTTTAGTGCATTTCCTGCAAATATGGAATAAATAAAGAGTCTCAATTAAATATGTGCAGTTTCACATGATTAGTGCAGATTGTCACATGACCAGAGCAGTTTATTTCCTGTTTTCACCATGAGAAGATGATGGATGCATCAAAGCTCCAAAACAAAAGGCTAGTAAAGTGTGTTAACATATGACAAAGATTTTTGGTCCACATTATCTTTAAGGTGTCTAGTAGTAATATATGAATTCACAATTAGTCAGTTTTGTTGAGTGTAGTCATTGGTCATGAGTAAATATTCCGGTGGGATAACGGTGAATTTAGGTATACATATAAATCCAATTGCAGTTGTTAGTGAAAGCTGCACTAAAATGTTGCAATGACAAAATATTCCACAAAATTAAAAGTTCAAATAAGTTACAATATTGATGTTGTAATAATGGTAGCACTAAAATTGTATGATGTATGTTATGATATATGCACTAATCATTTTATGATATATGTTACAATAAAGTAACATATTTTTTTTGTATTTTAACTCAGTATTCCTATCAGTGTTGTACAAGGGTTTTTATGGTAACACTATTTCAATAGTCCACTTTAGATATTCTACTAACAGTAAGTAACTTTGCAACTACATGTCAACTAGCAGTCATTAGAGTATTAGTAGACTGTCTGCTTAATATCTTCTAACACTTTATTTTGATGGGTCCACAACATACAACATACTATGAGAAACTTTGCAAGTATATGTCACCTTATTCTACTAACCCTAAACCTACCCTAACAGTCTACTCTGAGAGTTAGTAGACATGTAGTTGCAAATTAATGATAATTAGTTGACATGTAGTTACAAAGTTACTTATAGTTAGTAGAATGTCTAAAGTGGACTATCAAAATAAAGTGTAACCGTTTATATGCATAATAGTAACCCTAGAATGTGATGAAACAGTTTAAAATAGCTGGGCTATTTGTGACTGACCATAAATCACAATTTTTCACACACTTCAAAAAAAAAAAAAAAAATAATTATTGATTATTTCAAAGGGTTACTAATGTCACATCATCTGTTTATTTTTATGTCTGGAAAAAATTGGGATTAAACAGGTTAAAGGCTAAATAGATAATTTAGTAGATTATTACAAAAGAACAAATTAATGAATTTCTTGCCTGTATATGCTCCAGGAGGGCGATAGCGCTCATCCCAGGGCTTCCTAAAGACTGTTCGGCTGAGCTGGTCCACAGCCTCTCTCATGGCACTGCCATATGACCGGATGGAGGGCGTTCCTTTAATAGTGTCTTCCATCCGGTCATCATTCCAACGAATCAAACCCTCAAGAAGATAGGCCTGAAAATGCGCATCACTGGCACTGGTTCCTAAAAGTTAAATAAACAAAAAAGGCTTTTATATGTACAAGATATGTACTACACATGAGGTGCTATGAAGTAACATGTAATAGAGTAATGTAGTTACATCAAAAATTATTGTCATTATAACCAGAGTTACTACAGTAAAAGAACAGTTTTTTTTTTTTTATTAATGTGACATTACTTTAAACTAATGGAAGCAGTTACAGTGCTTATATGTTTTACAGAAAAATGAGTATGTAATACCTGGAATAAAACGGTTCAGGTGGAGGTGGAATGACTCCAAGGAGGTAGAACCACGGGCACACCTGTAGCAGCACAGCTCCACACCACCTTTCTTCAGTGTCCCCGTCTTCATGTAGAGCGGAAAGTTCTCTGGGTCTTGTATACACTGAACGTGCTTCCGCTATTCCTTCCATATCTGCTGGATCCGTTCGTGGTCCAGCAGAGGAACTCCCAGAGTGTCCTTTCCGTCCGCACTGTCAAACAGATCGATCAGTGATCCAATCGCTCTGGTGGTCTCCTCCAGCACCCTGGTCCTCCTCCGGCAGTGCAGTGCCAACTCCCTCTGGGTAACGCGAGCACTGACCGCCCTTTCCGAGATGTGGCCGGTCTTCTTTGCTGCCAGCTCACCCTCCTTTGCACGGCGAAGAACAGCCACATCCTCTGGATCCCACTGAAAGATGCACGCGGACAGACGTGCCATGAAGATCCCGTAGAGCGGATGAGCCTCTGTCGTGACACCTGCAGCAAATCGCCGCATGAAGTGCCAGATGTCAAGACGCACTTCAAGCTCATCCCACTCCGAGAACATGATCTTCACCCGAGACTGGCCGTGCTGACTGCAGCAATCTCTGTCCACGTACATCACTTTTGGGGCTGCCTCCCGGTAGCGTTTCATCAGGCCAGCTGCCATGTGGTCCAGTCCATGTCCCTCGGCGGCTGTCAGCACAGAGACAAGGACTTGGCCGTGTTCGTTTCCCACATTTGTGCACCAGGCAGCTGTTCCTGAAGCAGCACCAACATGTTTCTTTGTGACCTATTGAGAAAAATAAAAGGGTCATAAACTGTCTCCATTATGTACGCACTAGTGTTGTCAAAAGTACCGACCGCGATACCATTCAGTACTGAAATTTTAAAAATGTCAATTTCCCGTTAAGATTTGAGCGCTGTTGAGCGGATTATTAAACAGCGCTGATTGGTCATTGTGTTCACACGCTCAACAGATACATCTGTGATTGGCTTCAATGATCAATGAAGCGCTCGGTGAAGAGTGTGAAGCGATGATCATTGAAGCCAATCACAGCTGTTTAATAATCCACTCAACAGCACTCAAATCTGTGGACGTTTTTAAAATGGACGTTTGGAAATGGACGTTTTTAAAATTTCAGTACCGAATGGTATCGCGGTCGGTACTTTTGACAACACTAGTACGCACACATCCATATCTGGCAAATTTCTGGATATAAACAGGGCTGTGATACCTTTTTTTGTAGAGTCCATCTTGAGTACACAACCAAAGACAGATGTAATTTTGGCCTTGACCTCGTGCAGTCGCCCCAGAACATCCCTGGCGTACACAGCTAACAGCCACTTAGGTTTAGGTAGGGCAGGTAAAAGGGGAGGCTCAGCAAACACAGGAGGCTGCACAAGGGTGGACCTTGTGAATGGTTCGCAGGCAGTCAGGTACTGCAGGACACGCTGTGTCCATGCCTCACTGTGCTGTTCCATCAGCTTCTTGTAAAGCTGAGTCACACTGTTGCCCAGTGTCCTCTCCCTCATCATCCTCAGCACCTGGTTGTCACATGAGTATCTAAGAAAACAACAGTATAATCATGCAAATGCTTTGGTTGGTAAAACAAAATAACACAAATAAAAGCGCCTAATAATGAATGATTGTCATTATGAATTACCTGTATGTCAGCAAAGCTGGAAACTGACTGCGGTGGCCCATATCCAGCTGTCCTAAGATGTCCTCGGACCAGGCGGGATACTTCTTTTTGCAGCGTTTGCATTCCAGATACTCAGTGGCAAGATCATACCACCCGTCGATGTCCAAGACCTTGCGCACGGTTCGGTAAAGTCCTGCCGCTGTTAGTCTGCGCTTACCACAGTCTGGACGAACACAGGCAAGAGGAATCAACCACATCTTCAGTGGCATCCATAAGAAAAGGGGCCGACAGAAAAAGAGGTCGGGTGAGGCGGGTGGCTGAGATTTAGGCTGGCTGAGATTTAGTCGGGTTGATGTTGCCGATTGGCGGGGAAAAACAGGGTATGCGTACATTTTCTGAAATAAATCAGAAAGAGACTATTACCTCTAGCAATCTGAAAGATACCTGTATGTTAAGTGTGTAACGACAATTTAACAAGCTACATGTAAACCATATTACTGTGGTAATAAACATGGCCATGACCATAAACTGGCCTGATGATGAGTTTTCTACAGAGGACAGGTATCCCATATGTAAAGTCAAATATGAAGTCTGAAATTTCCTTCGGTTTCCAATGCTGTCGTCTTAAACCATGACCAGGGCTCGCAAAATTTCAAAATCCTTGGTAGCCCTTCGGGTAGGTACTCTTCAGATTTTGGTAGCCCGAAAATTTATTTAACTAGCCCAAATAATAAAAAAAAAGACCTTTAAAAAAAAAAAATTATATATACATATATATATATATATATATATATATATATATATAAAAAATCAGACAGGAGTTTAAATCAATCGTATAAATATTACTGTCTTAATTGTTTAGATTTTTAGAAAGGCACATTAACTTCTTTCTCATTTAGAACTCTGTGTTTGCTGAGATGATATTTGCATTGATCTGACCATAAATGGCAAGACAGGCTTATTGGATATGCAAATTCATTCTCTGCCATGAGGTGGCGCTTTAGGAGCGCTGAAATATTGTGGTTTCCCCGGTAACGATTGGACACAAAGCAGCTCCGCGCTCATAAAAGCTGCTTAATCAGGAATTATAGCTAATATGAAAATAAATTGCCAACGACACGTTTCTGAGGACAGTCTGTTCCCTTCAGATACAGTCAAATAAAGACATCCGCACAAAAGTGCAGCTCATATTTATTTAATGACATCATTGCCTTTTGAAGTTGAATCCAGTATCGTGACTCTCGTCCCCAACTGTAGAACTCTTGAAAATATAATTACATTTCTTATACCATTTAACGTATTTAAAATTTTTATGGCCTTAAGTTTGATACAACTCACTTTAGGAGTTTTTAAGAACCCGCGGGGAGGTAGCCCGTCGGGCAGGACAGTGATACATTTTGGTAGCCCGACTGGAAAACACAATAGCCCCGGGACGTCGGGCTAGCGATTTTGCGAGCCCTGATGACTGTGCACACAGTGTAAAATTAAAATAAATAAACAAACGGGGCTGCACAACAGTGTTTAGTATTTTTTTATATGCTATTACAGTTTTTATTAATATTTTAAATTAGCTTTATATTTTCAGTCTTTATTTTAATTTTAGTTTACTATTTATTCTTTTTGTCCTGTCTTTTTTTTCAATCACTTTAGTTTTTTTGTTGTTTTTTTTCAGTTAGTAATTTTAGTGCTTCGTTTTATTTCATATTTTTATTTAATTTAACTTTCTCATTTCAGCTTTCTTTCAGTTAACAAAAAAAAGTGGTTACACTTTACAATAAGGTTCTTTAGTTAACAACATTAGTAAACATGAACTAAGAATGAACAATACTTCTACAGCATTTATTAATCTTAGTTAATTTCAGCATTTACTAATGCATTATTAAAATCACAAGTTGTATTTGTTAACATTAGTTAATGCACTGTGAACTAACATGAATAAACAATGAACAACTGTATTTTCATTAACATTACCTAGAATAGCAAAGTCCACTAAAGGAGGTAGAGCTTTTTCATATTTGGCTCCCAAACTCTGGAATAGCCTTCCTGATAACGTTCGGGGTTCAGACACACTCTCTCTGTTTAAATCTAGATTAAAGACATCTCTTTAGCCAAGCATTCACATAATGCATTCATATAATGCATCTCATAATCTTGTACTGCAGTTATATCTGATCAAACGCACATTATTATTCTTTAGCTTGGGTTGAACAAATAATTTATGCTTGAATGGAACAACAGCTACGCTAATTATGTCTCTTTGTTTCTCTGTTTCTGATTAACATCCCGTGGAAACTAGGAATTACACAAGCTTCAGTCTGGATCCAGCCCTTAAATGATCTGAGATGACCAAACACCTGAGAAGAGATGATGCCGACCCCTCGGAGGACCTCAGAGGATGCCAACCTCTGATCCCCCAACAACATGCAGAATTAACAAATTTTGCCATAAATTAATATATTAAGTTTCTACAATGTATAAATATATTATAGAAACTTAATTTCCTGTAAAGCGCTTTGCAACGATTGTATCGTAAAAAGCGCTATACAAATAAACTTGAATTGAATTGAATCGAATTAACAAAGATTAATAAATAGTGTAATAAATGCATTGTTCATGTTAGTTAATACATTAACTAATGTTAACAAATGACACCTTATTGTAAAGTGTTACCAAAAAAGTTTTTAATAGCTGTAGTTAATATGCTGCAAGATAATCACATAATATGATCTGGTCTTTGAAATGCAATGTGTGCTAAGTTTACTTTATTTACATTTGCATAGAGTCTGACAATAATAAATAAATAAATAAAATTAAAAGCATGAATTTAACATGTGAAAAGCAGGAGGGTTTGAACATTTGAAAACGAGGAATTTATTCCATAAATATTAGTATTGTAACTTGTACCGTAAATAAAATTATTTTAATTATTTACTTAATGCATTATAATTATTTTTATTTCATATTATCAAATATTCATATTTTATTTTACAGAACAATTATAATATAAAATTAATATATTTGTCTTCCTTTTTATAATTAAAGCAACAACAGCTGCAATAATAATAATTATTATTTTGTTGTTGCTGTTATTAATAATAATAATAATAATAATAACAACATTATTAGATTATTATGAGAGAAACGCGATTGGTCAAAAGTAAGCCACAGAGAGAAACGCGATTGGTCAAAAGTAAGCCACAGAGAGAAACGCGATTGGTCAAAAGTAAGCCACAGAGAGAAACGCGATTGGCTTACTTTGGCTCAATCGGTGGGATGTGCAAAGGAAGGGGCCCAATCTTTGCGCTCCCGCACGCAAGAGTAATCAATCGAATCGCAGGCGCGAGAGCGAGGCGCGCGCTTGTGACGTCACATCGCCACACCAAAATAAAAGTTTTTTTTGGCTAAAATTATAGACTGAATCCGAAATCAGCCCGTGGTCTATACCCTCACTCACGATTCCCTACATTAGATCACTAGTTCAGTTCAGTGAATAAAACGAGCGATCACACGACATTGAGTGCTATTTAATAATCATTTTAAACTGGCAAAAACAAGTGCTTTCAATTGATGATAAACTACACTGCATTGTTGGAAAGAATTTGAAGATCAAAATTAAATTTGTTGTTGCAGAGAGATTGAACTATTTAGATCATTAACTGAAACTGAATCCTTATTATTCTCCTGCTGAAACTAAACTAGAATCCATCACAGAGTTTGTAATGGTTTTACTGGTTATTATGGGACTTGTATTGGTTTTAGTGGAAACTGTAATGGACCCTGTTGGTCTCTATGGTAACTGGTGGCTTGTTAAAATCACAAAATCCAAATCCTTAATGGTTAATAGTTGATGGTTTGATCATCTTATTCCATCAGTTTCTCCCCAGAACATAAAAGCAATAAATATATATTTGGTTAAAGTGGATTTCATTAAAAGTCTGTGACTGTAAAGGACGGTGGGTTTAAAACAGTGTGAACAGAAATATTTAATTAAAATGAAAAAAAAGTGAAATGTGGTTTACATTTTCTGAGGTAATCTACGTTAGTAAAATGGACAATATATAATCTGTGCTAAAATGTTATTATAATTTTAACAAGTTACCTATTAAGCTTGCATATTTCAATTATTGGAAATTGATTTACAAACAATTTCTCCCCAAATCAGTCCTCTATAATAAATACACACTGAAAACTTAACAAAACTGTCTTCTATTCGGTTTAGATTACAAGGATAAGTCTTTGATCTTATTGATTTCAGTGGTGATGTTCTTTCATATGACCAATTTTCTGTAAAATACAGTATTTGCAGTTTAAAGAAATATGGTAATATTATTGAATATTAATGATAAAATTGGACAATAGATTGATTTGTGACTCCTCATCTTCCCTTTTTAAGAGCGAACAATTCAGTTAATAAATACAAGATGCAATAACCAGTATATTAGAAACTCTAGAAGTACATCCATCAGAAAAAAATAGTGTTATAATTGTAGTAAAGTTAAAAATTATGAGAACAAAATACCTACAATATCCAGTTCACCTGTAGGAAACTCGAAAGCGAAGATCAGGAGATGTTACTGTGTGACGCTGCAGTCATCAAGACAGATTTCAGGAGGCCGTTCTTACTGATGGAGAAAAGCACTCAGATCACCAGCTTAAACACAGTATGCAAAGGATGAGTGCATTTCTAGTTCAATCGCTCAGCAGCTCTAAAACAATCAGGAGAACTATAGCAATCATTATCAGACAGAGCAGGGAAAGACCAGATACATTCACACTTAATTCACATACTGATTAGCATCAACAATGACACCAATTAAAGAAATAAGTCAGAAACACAAGAGCATCACAGACAAAAAAAAGTGATTCACACACAAAGCAAGACAGATTCATTTTCAAATTGAAATGTCATTTACCTTTGCTAAATGTGCTCTCAAAGAGTGCAGCAGCTCTATTATCCCTTACGGAAAATAAGTTTATTCAAGTGTGTTATTAGTATACTTATTTTAAACTAAAAAATAGGAAAGTATACTTTTAGTCTACTTTTTATGTACTTCTCAGAAATGGGCTTTATGTACTTCTCAAAAATATACTTAAAATGACATTTAAGTATACTTGACATATATTTAGAAAAAGTCTAAATATATTTGAGCTATACTTGTGCTCCTAGAATCCGTGTTTTCGTTGTTATACTGTAGGGGGCGCTAATACACATCTACTGTACAGAATAAAAAAAAAAACACAAGTGAAGAAGAAACTGAAACAACATGCTTCCATATGTAATCTGACATAAAACAGCATCAAAACTGTGTAACGTTATGAATAAAATGTCGATCAGTGAAGAGATAATAATGACTGTCAAGCTTTTGGGTGTTGATCGACTCAATCTACGTTTTGATTATCATTCTGAATCCAATTCAGTCTTTTTTCAGCTTTTTGTTCAAAATGTTGTTTATTTCTTTATTTTTCATTTATGAAACTTACCCACATTCAAGTGTTTAAAAAATAATGCATGAAGCTAGAATAAAATATTTCTGTTTACAAGCAGATACTCTGTTCTTTCTTTTGATGTTTTGTATGTTCAGATATTCATATAACAAAATATATACAAATTAATACCTAAATAGAGACATAGTAGTATATTTAAAGTATGACGTAAAGTTCACTTAAAGAAAATTTACGAGTATACTTTCAGGATAAAAATACTAAACTAGTAGTTTACTGAGACTATACTCAAAGTGTACTAAAAATGCTACTACAAGTATTTAATTAGTAAACTATCAGTATACCTATAAGTTCACTTTTAGTATAACTTGCGTTATTTCCTTATCAATTCTCGCATGTGTTTGGTTGTGAAACGTATTTTGCTAACCAGACAGACAATGAGACAGAGTTGTCTGCGATCCTTATTATTGGAAGGTCATGCAATGTGTCGCCAATCCATCATCAATATGCACACAGCAGCAACTGAATGCTACCCCAGATAGTTGTGCAGTGAGAAAAGAGCAGCGATCTGACCGCTCTGAAAACTGTGCAGTGTGAACTCGGCATTAAGCTACAGGTTCAAGTTCAACAGATCAGCACAAATGTTTGATTTGAACTTTTTTTTTGTCCACTTAAGATTTCCTAAAATATTATTTTGAAAACTCATTGTAATTGCATCAAGAACGGCCCTTATAGAGGACTCCCACTAACCTATTTTATTGTTTTAATTTTATATTATTTGGTTCTCTCTCCTTTTGCAAATGTATACTGCCGTATTTAGTTAAGAGTTGCGATACAATGTCAACGATAAGCATTTATATTGAAAAGATACAAAGCATTACATAGACTAAATGTTGATACTCAAGTTTTGTATTCTAGTAATATTCAGATTAGTTGAAGAGAGACAATCATAAAACTAATATAGTTTTATAATTTAAAAAATTGTCAAATACATATTTTATAATTGTTTTAATTCAAAGGTTTAAACCTGGGCACTATGACTCAAATAAGAGCACTTTAAAATGTGTGTTTTTAATTCTATTTATATTCATTAATCTAAAGAAAATAAATGCTATATAATTTTATAGATTTTTTTCACAGACCTTATATGTGTTGAAGTCATTGTTATTGCGTTGTGGTCACTTCTCTCTGAACTGTTTTCTGCACAGAGTGAAAGTGCTCCTGGTGATGCCAATCAAACCCTTCTGTTCAAACACTCACTGTGATCATGTGACTACAAGACCTTCGTTTTCTCCTTTATTTGTTGATGATATGTTCATACTTATTACACTTTAATTTCTCAAACACACACAATACACAATGACCTATGAAAAATGCATACTTGTTTCTTGGTTGTTCAAAAAGTCAGAGAGGTTTAATTTGTTTTGTTATTCTGGTTTTGGGGAATTCATCATTATTATTTGTAGTTCACACCTTTTTTGTAATTATACGGTTTGGACGCTTATACTGTTTTTTGTTTAATGACTGGACTTTTTGGCTGGTGTTGTTGAACATTAAACCAGTCTTAATGTTTGTTTTGTAAGTGAAAATGATGTCTCAGACATGCAAGTGATTGAAACCTCAAAATGTTGCTCAAGTGCAGGTTTACAGCGCCCTCAAGTAGTATTTTTAGCTGTGTGCAGCAGGGTTTTTCCTGCCTCAAAATGAGGTGGAGGTCGTAAAATCCTGCTCATTTGAACACATGCAAGTGTACCGCATCTTCAACTGGCTGAAGAAAGTACATTTTACAATCACATATTTGATGTATTTCAGTAAGATGATTACATTTTTATTTTGAGAACAGTATACTATACAGTGTTTCCCACAGGATTTTGTGAGATTTTGCTGCCCCCTAGGGGTGGTCCAGGGGCATGCCCCCCACGTATGAATTTTTTGTAAATTTTTAAGATAAATTTATTAATTTTGGTGCACTTTCGGAGTTCAAAATTAAGCACTTTAATCCATATTCACTATGCAAATTGAACAAAGAAAAAGTCTGCATTGACCTACCCTTAACTTTAAAGGGGTCTTGTTATGTACAACCCCAAATCAGAAAAAGTTGGGACAGTATGGAAAACGCAAATAAAAAAAGAAAGTAGTGATTTCTAAATTTACTTTGACTTGTATTTCATTGCAGACAATATGAAGACAAAATATTTCATGTTTTGTCTGGTCAACTTCATGTCATTTGTAAATATACATCCTTTCCTGTCATTCAGACCTGCAACACATTCAATGATATATGATTTGTTGGAATCGGACAAAAAATAACTGAGCTACACCCGTTTGAATTCAATAAAGTCAGCAAAGTCTATTCTGAGAAAAAGAGTTAATGTTTTCTGAAGATCATTTTAACAGCAAAAAAAAAAAACATTGTCGAACAACAATATAAAATGTGGTAAACTATTCATTGGTTATTCTAAAATTAATTGTACTATAAATTATACTTCAACTGGAAAATACTGTAAATTGATCAACTGTTCGGCGTGATGACATTTAATGTCTCCGACAGCGTCTGTAGTCCCATTTAGCAACTTGTTAGCAACCATCTTTTTTAAGAAACATAACAGTTTAAAAAAATCACTAGTGTGGTGTAACTGGTGTGTTTTATGTCGCAGAATAAAACGTGAAAGTATCTTGAGCCTGTGTGAACCACAGACCTTAATTAAGGGATTTAACCAAAATCCCATTCAAAAAACCCATTGGGTGCGTCCGAAATCGCATACTTCCCTACTATATAGTATGCGAAAAACAGTATGCGAGGCAAGTAGTATGTCCGAATTCATAGTATTCGAAAAACAGTAGGCGAGAAGTACCCGGATGACCTACTACTTCCGCCCGAATTCTGTAGTAGGCATACGATGGACACTTTACTATCCCACTGTTAATAAGTATGCCTCAGTTTGTCGGTGTAGCATTAATAGATTGATCATGATTAATGTTTACTGTTTTGACCTTACAGGGACTGAAGAACACACTCGGCTGCTTATCCAGTGGAGAGGGGCTAATGAAGCCGTCTTCACTGGAAAGCGTAATGCTGCCATCAAAGGTTTTAAGTAAGTAAACAAATAATGTAAAATGTAATTTTATTCAGGTGCTGTTGACACTGAATGTAGTACATAATTAGGTCTTACTTAATTATTTTTGTTCTTGATTTCTGTGCATTTATTGTGACAGCTTTTGTGACAGAGCAGAAGCTTGAGGGCAAAATTTCTGTTCACCCCAAAATTTGAATTCTTTCATGATTTGATCTTGGTATTTTGCTTTTAAATTTTTATATGATCTTAAATGTCCACAGACTGGTGTCGGCACCGAGGATGGTGAGGTTACAGCAGCATCTTGGAAGTGGTATTCTGTCTTGGATGAGGCAATAGGGAGCAGACCTTCCATCACACCACCCAACCTTATTGCCTCATCCGGACCAGATGCTGCTGTAACCTCACCATCCTCGGTGAGGTCAACAGATGAAAGAGTAGGGAGGAAGAGGAAGGACATAGAGGAGCTGATCCACGAGATGGAGGAGAGGGAAGCAGAAAAAGAAATGGAAGCAGTAGAAAGGGAGGAGAGGAGATGGAGAGAGATGATGGAAAGGCAGGAAAGAAGAGAAAGAGAGAAACGAGAGCAAGAGGAGAGGCGTGAACAAGAGGCCAGGGAAAGAGAAGAAAGAAGAGACAGAGAAATGAGAGAGAGAGAGGAAAGACGAGACAGGGAGACAAAGGAGAGAGAGAGGAGAGATTTCTTCAGCTTTTAGAGCTCATGGCAAAAAAAATAAAGAATATTAATATTAAACTACACTTTCTTTCCATTTATTTATGTTGAGGTTGTCATTGTTTCATGCTGTTTTATCAAGTTTTGTTGCAATGTTAGTTTCCAGTAGCTAGATTTTGTCAGTTGTAAAGTGCTTAATATGTGGCATTGAGTAACAACTATTTTAAAGCATGTATGTGTACACTGAGTTTGTAGTACTTTCTAGCTATTTTTTTAAGTGCCGCACTGTAGAGAAAACCCAGGCCAGACAGCTTTTAAAATGTATTCATTTTATTTTTTTCACATTTAACTTCTACATGAATAAGAGCACAAAGCTTAAGACAAAATCACTTTCGCATCAAGTAGTATAATAGAGTTTAAAGCAACACCAATTGGAAATTTCTTTAAACATTTTATAATGGTGGCAGGAAAATAAACTTCAGCATCTTCAGACAGGTAACTTTCACAGACAATAATATTATCTACTAATCTCATTTATAGGGCTTCACTTTATTACTCCAGAAATAAAGTAATTTTTAAAACTAAACTATACTAAATATAAATATAACCCTCTAGTGACATTTGTGATATGTAGTTAGAGTTTCAAAGAATTATGTAAATTCACACACACGGCCATTGGCAGTGTGACAGTGGTTGGTGGGTGCCACCTCTGGGGACCACTGCTGCTCCGAGATCCCCTATCGATTAGCCTGGGGCTGCAATATCCCCAGTTACCATGTGCAGCCGCGAGGAGGCCCGACAGGAGTCTTGGTGTTGGAGAGGCTGTGCTCTGGCAGAGGAAAACTTGTATAAAAACAGGGTTTTTCAGTCTTAAATAGTCTTAAATAACCCTTCCACAATTTTAAGCCTTAAAAGGTCTTAAAACAGAGCAGAAAGTCTTAAATTCATCAAGGCAATAAATGTAAATGCACTGCCAAAAATTAATGTCGTCCTGAGTTTTTGTCCCAATACAAATACTGAATATAAATATTAAATCAAGATACATTTATTTGAGATGCAAAATGAAGAAATTGTCTTGTTTATGTTTAAAACAACAACAATATCTGTCACTGTGGTATGAAAATTATTTTTTCATTGTATTTAAGTAGATTTTTCTGAGCCCACAGGTGGTTATTTGTTCTTGTTTTAATCATAAACTTAATTTTGTTCAATTTCACAGAAACCAAGACTACTTATATCATAATTTTGCTTCCCAAGTAAATATTTTTCTTGATTTATGAATCTGTAGACATTTGCACTGGAACACAAGACAAAAATGCTAACCAAGAACATCACTTTTTACAGTGCGATCTGATAGTACAGTAAAAGTTATTTCCATATTCTTGTTTGGGAGCATTATTCGTATTTTTTATCTTTTTGAAGTGTTGTAAACTTTTAAGTGTCTGCTTAGTTTATGTAAATGTATGTCTGCTCCATATAAATTTACATTTAGAGAACATATTGATGAGTTGTATTCCCTTCAGATTATTCGTTACACTTTCTAAAAATAAATTCTTAAATTTACCTTCATAAAATCTGCAGAAACCCAAAAAACTGCTTTTTCATCACACAGGCTGCCAGTGGCAGTGAGCAATAAGCAAGAGGGGTGCACACAGATGCTATGCACTTCCACCTCTCTCTAGCTACTGCTACTGCACTTTTTCACATCACAACACCCTGTGGGCTGTGCCCACCCACACACAACTAACTATTTACATATTAACCTGCTAACAAGCTTAAACAATGGGAAAAAATCTGAGAACAAGAACTGATTTGCAGAGTCTTAACCTGTTAAATTGTCTTACAGGTAATCATGCTGATGAAGAGCAGGCACACAGTTGTCTGGTGCGGACACAGCTGCAGCCAGATTGTCCCGCACATCCTCTCCGGCGCTGGCTTCTGTGTTTTGGGGTTCAGGTGGGTCATCGGCAGGATCCTTCACAACCTCTGGATCAACAATGTCCCCGTTCTGAAGGCAGAGGTTGTGGAGCACTGCACAGCATGCAACAACATCTGGCACAAAGACAGGGCTCACTTCCAGGGCCTTGAAGAAGATGGAGCGCCAGCATGTCTTCAGCATCCCAAAGGCTCTCTCAACAATGTTATGTGCACAAGCATGCTTGGCGTTGAAGCGAGCCTGTACAGGATTCTGTACAGGCTTTCTGTATGGTGTGATGAGGAAGATGGGCGCACTCAAACAGGGATACCCACCATCTCAAAGGATGCATTTTCCTGCAGGTGGATACAGGCGGCCAGTGTAAAGGGGGCTGTTCTTCAGCACCCTGGCATCATGCACAGACCCGGGATACCCGACAAAGATGTTGACGAACTTCCCCTTGTGGTCGGTGATGGCCTGCAGCTAGACTGAGTGGAACAGCTTCCTGTTAAAGTAGCATGGGGCGTCACTTGCTGGTGGTTTGATCTGGATGTGGCATCCGTCTATTGCACCAGCTACCATGCGGAAAGCTGGAGACCCAGTCAGCTGGGCAAAACCTGCCCCCACTTCCTCCAGGTCATCCGGGGTCGGTAAAATGATCACTCTCCTCAAGATACCGATGACTGCCCTGCTGATTCTGTGCACGATGTCGTGCACCGTGGACTTTGGGATGTCAAAGGCCAGTGACACCACCCGATATGATGCTGCATGGGCCAGACAGTAGAGAAACACCAACACCTCAAATTAACATGAAGAAAAATGAACCCAAACTAAATCTCTGTGTGCATCTCAGTTCAGTACTCCGTTCACTCGTAAAAGAGTCAGTCAGAGTGAGAGTTAATGGCCTTCAATCACCTGAAAGGCCGGTACACACCAAGCCGACAGTTGGCCGTCGGGCAGTTTTTGTTCGTCGGCCGACTAAGTTTTCTCAGTGTGTTCCGCACCGTCGGCTGAAGTTGATCCTCGTCGGCTTGTTTTCGGCCGATTCGACATGTTGAATCGGCGGCGGAGCTCGTCGGTCAGTCGGGCCATTTGATCATTCTGATTGGCTGTTCAGCTGGCGAACCAGTGCGCGTGAAAACCCCCCCGGAAGTGACGAAGTAAGTAGACAACGAGGTCAAGAGGGAACACACAGAACACTCATCTTATTTGTTTGCATTTCTCATTCCGGTACGTTAATATTTTAAAAAGATATGGCTGTCTGGAACGAGGCAAGTGAAGATGAATTGATTAGCATGATCCGGGAAAGGCCGGGTTTGTATGACATTACGGAAAAATGTTATGTCAACCGTGTGGCAAAAGCTGAACTGTGGCGTGAGATCGAAAATAAACTTGTCATATCAGGTAAGATCTCCTTTTTGTCAATTGAGGTCTTTAGAAACTTGTTTTTATTTTTCAATAGTCCATGAATCTTGTAGAGAAAAAAGTAACATTTGTTGGTATTACAAATAGTCATGAATTTGACCTAATAACTAGGCATAAATGCTTACAAAAATTGCCTTTGTCCCTCAGAGAAAGAGCTCAAGAAGCGGTGGGATTCATTGCGTTACAAGAAACATGGACCCTCAGGAAGTTCTGGAGCTCAGAAGACTGGCAGGCAGCAATGGATACTGAACCGCCTGCAGTTTCTAGAGCCTCACACAAAAAGGAAGGAGAGCACTTCAAATCCAACGATCAGGGTAAATAAACAAATCTCTATATATGTATTTTTTTTTAATTTCAGAATAAAAAGAAACATTTTGTTTTTTGTAAAGAGGCCAATGATTGTGCAGATGGGTGTATTTACAAGTAAATCAACATATTAACACAAGCTGATAAATTAATGTCACATTATCTTCTGCAATGTGTCATAAACTGCATCTGAATAGAGCCATTTTGCCAATTTGCAGGGTATTGTTTTAGCTATGCCCTGTTACTGTTATGAATGATATGTGAACAGTTGTAAGAATCTATGGTATCACATCGTTCACATTTTGCTTTTATCTTTTTATGTTTTTTAAGGAACCTTCGACTGATAGTGACTCCTGTTCACCATCTGATGGTACCAACAGTGACACCTGGACTGGCACCCATGAAGCGCCCAGTTTCATTGAGGCTGAGCTACGGCCCAGTACACCCTTGGCTGAGTCCACCATCTGTGGAGCTGAGTCAACAGCCATGAGAAACGAGCCTTTGCAAAGCACCTACATAAAGCCAAATACTCCAAGGCCTAATGGGAAGCGCAGGAAGATGCAGGACGAATCCTCCAGCGAGGAGTCCACATACTTGATGCGCACCATCGGCAAAACTCTGGAAAAGTTGGCATCACAGGAAAACACCAATGATGCCATCTCAGCTTACTGCAGAAATTTAGAACACAGAATGCGGAATTTGCCACCACATGTACTGCCACATTTCCAGCATGAGGTTGACAATTGCATTTTCAGATACGCAGTGGGCCACAACCAAGCACTGGATGCATCTGCCAGTCAGTATACACCCCTGTAATACATTATGTAGAATAAGTGTAAACTGATTTTTTAGCATTTTGTAAGCTGGATTGTAAATATGGCATGCACAGTTGTAATTTATATTATAGTTCTTGCAGAATTCTCTGTAGACTTTCAAGTATCTACTGTTTGTTTTTATAATTTTATATCATTGCCTTTGTAGCATTTTTTTTGCCCATTGTACCGCACATTGGAAAATAAAACACTTTGGCTTTGGGTAAAAGGTACTTGCAATCACAATTCTTTATGTAAAAAAAGGATCACAAAACACAATGATGTAAAATCCTAACCTTTATTTGGCAATTTCACACAATCGTCATAAAACAGAAACCAAGGTCAAAGACTGTAAACAAACAAGTTTGTCACATGCTTATATTTTACCCCACTGAAAGGGCACTGCACCAATGTCTGAATTAAAGTACTGGCACAGTTTATCCCTGAGCTGTTTGGCGTGTGTTTTACTGTTGGTTGTGTGTGGCAGAGAGGCCTGCTGTAGGCCAGGGTCTTGTCTCCATCTTCCTGGGAGAGTGTCATGATCTAGTCCTTCCTGGTCGATTCCTGCCATGTATACTTCACAGCACTCTATGCAGAAAGTTGTGCAAGGCACAGCAAGCCAAAACAATGTCCTCCACTTGGGTGGTGTTTTGAATATTAATGGTGGTTAGAAGGATTCGAAAACGATTTGCCAGGATGCCAAATGCATTTTCAACCACCCTTCGAGCTCGTGAAAGCCTGTGATTGAATATGCGTTGCTCTACAGATAGCCTGCGGTTCGGATATGGCTTCATGAGGTAGTCCTTCAAGGGAAATGCCTCATCTGCCACAATGCAATAAGGGGCCATCTGGTCAGATTCAGGAAGTGGTGCAGGGGCAGGTATGTTCGATGTTCTTTTCTCCAAGGCATCCTGCAATGAGCATCCACCAAATACTCCACCATCTGAAATACGCCCATTGCAGCCCACATCAACATACAGGAATCTGTAATTGCAGTCAACCAGTGCCATTAGAACTATGGAAAATGTATGCTTGTAATTGTAAAATGTTGATCCAGTTCCTGGTGGGGGATGAATGTTGATGTGCTTCCCATCCAGAGCACCCAGGCAGTTTGGGAAGTTCCACTGAGCCTGGAATCCAATGGCTACTTGCTGCCACTATTCCACTGTGTCTGGGCACTGAAAAACAATAGAATTAAAACAAAAAGTAGTTTGATAACTTGTAGTCATTTTGTCATATTTCACTGTCTGAATGTGTACAAACTGCACTATAAATGTTGAAGAAGAAAAAAAAAAGAAAAAAATATACATGTATACCTTCAGGTATTTCTCTTTTAAGACCTGGTAGATTGCTGCACAGGTTTCAGGAACGAATTGACGAATTGTAGTCATTCCCACTCGGAACTGGAAAGAAAGGCTCTTGAAGCTTTCTCCTGCAAAGATTACAATCACATAACTCTATTATCGATGTTCCACACCTTTTACAGAGTCCAATCAAACACTTTAAATGCATTTTCATTATATTACATTAAATCAGATTATTGTTATCAATTATTAAAGGCATTGTGCTATAAACAACCCGAATTATGTTTTATATGTTGTCTCTTTTTAAGTAAGCTACAACTGCCATCTGAAATAATCAAATTCTTTTCACTTTTATAATGCTTAATGATACACCGAAATAAACACAACTGAAAAGGCGTTGTAATGTAATATTTAAGCAACGAATAACCTTTAGCTTGCTTACCTGTTGCCAAAAACCGTAGTGTAATCATCAGACGTTCCCCTACTGAGATACAATCCCGGTAGTTCGTGTTTCTCCTCTGTACGATTGGACTGATAAGTTCTTTTAACCTATGAAACTGAATAGGAAAAAGCCGAGCGAAATTTTTAAAATCAGAGGTTTCATCTAACTCAAGCTCTCGACACAGGTTCGGGAAAGCCCCTTGAGCCTGTCTCTGGAGTATCCATGGTTTCACCCATTTAGTGCGCTTTCTCCGTATTTTTCGCGGCCGCTTCTTCTTTTCCTCTTCCACAAGCAGAAGACCAAGGGCTGACAACACCAGTGCCATTTGCAAAGTGTCAGACATTTCCGAAATATCACGAATCCGTCTGTGGTGAGCGAGATTCTGTGCTGCTTTTTCAGGCACCTTTGTTTATGTTTTGTATCCCTTTAGCTCTTCCGGTTTCCGGCTTTGAGTAACAAACACAGACATTGCCACCTGCTGGTACGAAAAGGGATTTCTTCTACGCAGGCGCAGAACGGACGTGATACTTGGCCGTCGGGTGTCGAGCGTCAGCTTGGTGTATCAGGGCAACTTGGCGGGTCAAGATGGCGCCGCGTTAACAGCATCTTCGTCGTGCTCGTAATCTCTTTTATATGCGGTGCTTAAAGCTTTGACTTTCCATGTTCAGTTTGTTCTATAACTTGTTTTGGAAGCTCAGCACATTCTGTTAAGACTGTCATTAATGATTTTGGGACCCTTTTTGTAAAGTTTTTGTTAGTTTCTACGCCTGAGTAAAGTAGCTCGGTTGCTACAAACATGGATGAAGATATGGACACGGCCTCTGTTGAGTCTTTTGCAAATAGCGATAATCTCAAAATACACAACTATGCAAGACGCCTAGAAAACGCTTTTGGGAGCTCTCCGGACACTCCTAGTAAATCACCTGCTCAGAAAAAATCTCGAACAAACACTCCCGACATGGTATCTAATTCTGTGTTGCTAGCGGCAATCGAAAAGGTTAGCAAGTTACAAGAAGAGTCGTTGGTAAAACTGCAGTCCGTCGAAGCGTCGGTGAAGGAAAACACATCTTCAATCTGTAAGCTTACCTGCTCGCTTGAAGTCATTAACAGACAGGTGGAAGATGTGACGGAGAAGGTGTTTTCTCTGCAATCAAAGGTTGAGAACCTGGAAAAGGAAAACAAGTCTCTCAAGGAGAAATGCAGCGGATTGGATAGCTACAAACGCAGGTGGAATCTCCGTGTAGCCGGGATACCTGAGCGGGAAGGGGAAAACGTCAAAATGGTTGTCATCGAGCTGTTTAGGAACCTCTCTCCACACTCCGCGGAGAAACTACAGGACATGGTCGACATCGCGCATAGACTTGGCCCCAAGTCTGGAAACTCCAACCCGCGGCGGATCATCGTCCAGTTCTTATCCCGCACATGTCGTGATGCAATATGGACAGAAGCCAAACGGTCCGAGCTGCTGAAACAGAAGAAAATTCGGATCCTGGAAGATCTCACTCAGGAAGACAAGGAGGCGAGAAACAAACTCTGGCCACTCGTTGAAAAGGCAAGAAGGGAAGGAAAAAAAGCTGGGTTTAATGGGCCAGTTGCTTTCATTAACGGGAAGAGAATTTCTGTATATGACATCTAGTATGCCTCTTACGCTGTGATTTTGCTCAATTTGTTTAATCTTCAACCTTATATTTTTATAAATGGTTATTTTTATTTTTATTTAATTTAATTTTTTTTTTTTTTTTTTTTTTTGGGTCCACGAAAGGGTGTGTTGACCTTCCCAAGATTTATTGGGAATTCGAGCTTTGTGCTCTGCATATCTTCTAAGAAGTAATCTACTTCATCTGTTTATAACAGTTGTATTTACTCAGAGTTGAGTTCTAATACTATGTTTAGTTCGTATTTCTCTTGTTTCTCTTTGAATGCTCGGGGGCTACGTGACTTAAACAAACGAAAAGCTTTGTTTCTATTTTGTATATCCATGAAAAAGGATGTTTATTTTTTGCAAGAGACACATTCTTGTGTGGACGATGAAAAATTCTGGCATACCCAGTGGGGGAGCCCTATTTCTTTCTGTCATAATTCCAGTTCGTCAGTTGGGGTCGCTGTTTTACTCACTGATGGATTTCAGGGAAAGATAATAGAAACGCTTTCTTCAGGGATAGGAAGATGGATTATATCAGTTATTCTATTGGATAACAATTTTTTTATAATGGTTAACATATATGGGTTCAACAATTCTTCAAACAATAAATCTCTTCTTGATGGTATAATCCTTAATGTAAGTAATTTGAAATTCAAATATCCCTCTGCCTTTATATTATTTGGTGGTGATTTCAATGAGGC